>CAJUYG010002088.1:0-36847 GCA_910591675.1 Galerucella calmariensis
AATAGTAGCATCAATAGGAACACCAATTGAACCTCTCACGCTTTGGTTAACTGAAATACTTACAAAATCATATGACTATAACAATGAATATTACATCAAAGATTCTTTTGAAATAAACAAAAAGTTCAATAACTTTGTATTACCACCAAATTATGTTCTTTTAAGTTTGGATGTAGTGTCACTTTTTAGTAATGTTTATTTAAATTTATGTTTAACAGCTATTGATAAGAAATGGAATGATATAAATAAAAATTGCAAACTAAGTAAAGAAACCTTTTTAGAAGTAATAACATTTATTTTTAATAGTACATATTTTTCCTATGATAACAAAATGTATCAACAAACCTTTGGAACACCAATGGGATCTTCAATATCTCCTATATTAGCAGACTATGTAATGGATTACATCTTAGACTTAGTTATATCTGTTTTACCATTTGAATTGTTCTTTGTTAAAAAATATGTGGATGATATAATTTTGTCTCTTCCAGAAAATGAAATAAATAATATTTTATTTTATTTCAACAGTTTCGATCCACATATACAATTCACTATAGAAAAAGAAGATACAGAACAATCCTTACCTTTTCTTGATACTAACTTTATAAGAAACAAAGATAATAAAATTTCAATTGACTGGTATAGAAAACCGATAAGCTCTGGTAGATATATCAACTATCATTCATATCATCCACGTAATACTAAACTTAACTTAATCAAACAAATGAAAAATAGGGTATTGAATATTTCGGATCCCATTTTTCACCAAAAAAATATCAAAATTCTATATAAACTATTTCTTGAAAACTCTTATCCACCACATCTCTTGAAACAAATTTTATATAACACTTCTGACAGTTCTGACAATAAAAATGACATAATTCATAACATGACAAGGAACACAGAAAACAATGACATCAGTTCTATTATTAATACCATTCCATTTTATGTATCTTTACCATATATAAAAACAATTACACCTAAACTTTCCGGAATCTTCAAGAAACATAATATAAAAATTGCAAATAAACAACATCTTACAATCCATTCCCTTTTCAGTAAAATCAAAGACAAAACACCTAATAATAAATTACCTAACATAGTTTATGAAATTCCTTGTAAAAATTGTGATAAGAAATACATTGGTCAGTCAAAAAGGTCTCTTGCTAATAGAATAACGTCCCATAAAAGTGACAGCAAGCTTCACCCAGAGAAATGTGCACTTGCTGAACATGGCGATTCTTTCCGAAAAACATCGATTTTTAAATCGATTCGAATCGTGACCTAATGAATCGATCCACAAAGAAATCGAGGCCAATAAGATCGACCTCGACCATGAGGAAGTCAAAGTTAGAATCTGAACCAGTTTTCTTTTAGAAATGATGTTATCTATTTTAGCAAATATTTTTATAAATATTCATTCAAAAACAATTTAAGATAAATTACAAGCTAATAAGAAACATATAAATAATAATCATGAAACAAAATGTAAAAAAAGAAAAATTCTTAATTACAATAGTTCTGTACATTCTATCTAGTTTTAATGATTTTAGATACCCACTATTTATATTACTTCTCAAGAATTTTGTTGTACCCATATTATTGTATGTAGTTCAGTTTGTATTAATAAAGGTCTATTAAGAAATAATTATTTTTAGGTGGTGTCTGGTCAGCTGTAGGGGAAGGTAGAGGCTGATTTTCTTCATATTTTATATTCCTATCAATAAATTACCTTTTGCATTTTTATTTTATTTAGTCTACCTATAAACATTTCGATTTTTATTCGTTAAAAATGTTATATAGCTTGGTTTATTTCATATTTCTCACCATTTTAGTAGGCCTACAAGTCGTTCTCATCGGCCCACTATTTGACAGGTGCGCCACGTTGCCACCATATTATTTCTCTATGGTTGCCACATCTAGGATTCCGGCCTTTTGTTCTAGGTGGCCATGTAGTTAAAGTATAAGGTGTTTTGTGGTACGCCATAGACAAAATAAAAGGAGTAGACGTGCAGCATTTTTCCTTCCCCAGTTGAAATTTTTCGGGTTGGCAACTTTGACCGAAGTTTCTCCACCTATGACAATCTGTCATATAAATGTTTGTTTTGTATTCCGTCCGTTATCTTTGTCTTGTATCTCGTAAGGAAGTGTTAAATGGGTTTTCAATTTGTACTGTGGGGATTACTTTCTGCTTTCACAGAATAGGCGAACAGTTAAAACAACAACTTATCCTGAGGTAAGAACTTATTCACTTATTAAGTATTAATCTACATTCTACATCCACCTTTAGTATTTACATATGAAAAATCAGGTTTTGTTTGAATATTTCAATTACACCAAGGGGTAAACCCATGCACAAGTTTTTGTTGAAGTACTATTCCTGAAATCACAAAATATTTGAATTTGTCCATTATTGACCTACGTTATAATAATGAAAAATTATTAACCACTATTAGAGAAATTCAACTTCTCAGTTGGCTAGAAGGAGCAATAATTGTCAACTTCACAGCTAGTAGTGGAAAAAAATTATTTTTAAATTGTTCTTTTCCATGTAAACTGAGTAGTGAGGGGATCCAACAAAATGAGAAATATTCAACATAACCTAATTTAAGAAACGATAAGTAACGAACTTTATTACAATTTATGCTGGTAGATTTAAGAGTAAAGCTGTTCTTTTCACAAAAACCAACATTTTTATTGATTTAAGTATGACATTAGTGATGTGGTAATTGAAGCTAAGAGAGTTATTGAGAGTGATTTGCCAGTTTCAAGTGACTGATCATTAATGTGATAATTAAGTTCTAGTGAATGATGTGTACAATGAAAGCTAATCACATGATATTTATTGGTATTGAAAACAAGTATTATTGTCGTATTTAAAAAAGCGCGTTACGGTATATACCAACACTGTTTGGCTTTGAAGTGTAATTCAATAGATGTTGGTGCCTATAGCCCGGAAAGTAGTTGTTGCTCCTTAGTTAAACAGTCACTGTTTTTGGAAAATATTTTTTCAAATTTTATAAAGCATTGGAATAATTATTATTCTGCAATATCTATTGGAATTAAAATCCATGCCATTACATGAACATCAAGTAGTCAGATTAGTTTGTTCTGCCTGCAACAATGAGGTAACACTTATTATTAATTTTAAAACATTTCAAGTCATCTGAAAATAGAAGGTTGCTGCTCTCATGAAAACAGTTGGTAATACTTATTGATGATAAAGAGATTACAAAGTAATGGACCCCAGTGGAACCCTTGAGGTACTACAGAAGTAACAAAAAATGCATAAGAATATAAATTATTTTCTTGTATCTATTGAGTGCTGTCATTCAAGAAGCTATATAATCACTGTATGGAACCATACTTGCCATATGAATCAAGTTTATGGACCAGAAGCTCACTATTAACTCTATCAAAGACCTTGGAAAAAGTCAGTGTAAATTTACCTAGGTTAAGAAACAAATGCTTATTATTCTGAGGTAAAACTGGAAATTTAGGATCTCAGAACAATCATAAGCAAGAAATACTTTCGAAAGGTGATTCGTTAGTACGATAAAGTCCAAAATCTTCTAAATCTGATTCTAACCAGCCCAAGATACCATAATGTTTCAAAAATGTATGTCATTCATTTTTTTAACATCTATCGAAATCTGAACTCTTTTTGGCATAGGTATGGTACATAAGTTTATCTATCTCTTATTTTCAGGCATTGTTACATGTTCCAGGTGTTCCGATTTTTCTTTTCTTAGGAAGGCTATTAAGATTGTTTTGGTGGGGTTGATGTTAAGTCCCACTTGCCTACAACAGATATTTGTATAGTTCAGACCATTTTGTACAATGTCACAAAGGGTGTTTTCCCTGGCTGTTATGACAATATTATCACAGGGTTCATAGTGATCTGGAAAACCTGGAGAACCTGGAAAAGTCAGGGAATTTAAAGATGGTCAGGGAAAACATCAATTTCAACAGAAATAACCAAAAATGTCAGGGACATTTTTCCCCTACCTGGAAAATCATTATTGCTCTTTCCCCTTCAAGTTTAGATAAAATTATTGATCGCTCCCCATGAACTTTAACAATTCTTTTATTATTTTTTATACCTACGAAATAAAAAGAGATAGCTAACTGGGACACGATACTGAAGGTTTCTGAAGTAAAACTAGTAAGATTTTGGAAAGAATATCAAAAATTTCTTGTAGCAGCAGTAAACAAATTTCTGAAAGATCATGCATAAAATATAATTTGGCAAAGTATATTATTACCTGTTTTAACCCAAGAATATTATTTATGGATTCTGCACAAAATGCAAATAAATTAATTCAAAACTTTTACGATAAACACAACGAGTAGGCAAGCAGAAAAAAGTTTTTGTCAATTTAAAAAACTTGCATCTGATGAACATTTTTTAGGAGGAGCTAAAAACTACGACTACAATAAAAAATGACTCACAGAACATATAAAGACTTTGGGGGCGTCCATTAATTACGTGAGGTGTTCTAGGGGGGGAGGGGGTAAAACTAAATCTTTTTAAATCTCACTTGGGGGGAGGGGGGGTTTTCGTAAATCTCACGTAATTGTTTTTCTTGTAGAAAATGGTGTAAAATTGCGTGAAAGTAAAGTTAAATTATAGTAAAAGTATTTCTATAATAAAATATGGAAAAATCTTATAATTATGTTTATCGTATGCATTCGAACCCTGAGCAGTCCAATAGCCTTTCGATTGTTTAAGCGCTATCGACTGGCCGTATCGATAGATCGACACGCGTGACTCGCCGAACGTCGCTGCGTAAAGAGCCGAGTAACAGCGACGCACAGACAGATTCTAACCTGCTTTGTTTATGTCCGTACTACGTAAATTATTAAACTATTCAAGCAACGTTTTTAATAATTGAAGATGAGCTTTCAAGAATATTATAATGGACTGAATTAGAATAGATTTTTTATTAAGTTCCATTTAAGTATTTATTATTTAATTTTATTAATGTGATTTTAAATAATAGCAGCACTCTCAAACACTAGTCTTTGCTAGTCTTAAATAAAAGTAGTAGAACATATTGTGTTTTTGTTTTTTTTTTAATAATCCAACACATTTACACCCAAAACACAAAATTTGAAAAATCTCACGTGAGATTAGGGAAGGGGGGGAGGGAGTTAAGGAAAATCTTACCAAATCTCACCAGGGGGGGAGGGGGAGTCAAAAAATCCTCAAAAATACCTCACGTAATTAATGGACGCCCCCTTTCTCGAAAAATAAAATAAAAATTCAATTAAAAAGTTAAAGTTAAAAAGAGAAAAAGGGAAGCTGAGAGTAAAATCTATAATTTGGATTAAAAAGAGAAAAATTGAAAACGAATCAAATACTAGCTAGTCTTTAATAAACACTGAAATTAATGACCTAAGACAAACGTACTATCGTTACCTAATTTTTCTAATGCATTGGCCAATCTGCAGGAAATAATTTGTTGTTACCCTGCAGATTTTGTGATGCGAATCTGGGGTTTTTTGTCCTGAAGAGTTTTATTTATTTATTTGTATACTTATCTGTTTGTTTTTATGTTATATTTTTTTATTTGTTCAATATTTTTGTGTGTTTATTCCTTTCAGATTTTTTGTCTAAATTTTGTTTATAAAAATGAGACATATGTATTGGTTTTTTCAAACGTGATGCTTCTTCCCTGTGTACTATGGGTTTGAATGAAAATAACTTTTCAAGTGTGAGTGTGTGGGGAGGAGGGGGTAAGCTTAGGAAGAATTTCATTTGCCACAGACTCACTTTTTTAGTGGATACCTAAAAGTGGCCTGGAAAAAATATTGTGGGTCAGGGAAAACCTGGAAAAGTCGGGGAATTTTATTTTGTAAAATGACTATGAACCCTGTATCAGCATATCCTTTGCTGGTCATTCTGGAGTGAGTCAAACTGCACAGGAGCTCGTCAGGCTCCTCTCACTTTAGTGGGGTGCTACTCCTCCCTGGGGACATCCTCTGGTTGCACTGCTACTCTAATGGTGAGGAGTTCCGACATCCATTTTGATGTTGTGCTGTCTACACCTCATCTTTTTATTGTTCTTTTGACAGCCTTATGAGGAGTATTGTCAAAAGCTCCTATAACCAAAAATGCACACACTAGAAACCAGGTTATCTGGCACTTTAGATATCCTCCGTCATTTGTACCAGTTCAATCTCATTAGAATTACCTGCCCGGTAAGCAGGCCGATACGGGTGGAGAGATAATCTCGTTCTAATATAATTGTAAATAGCTTTTTCAATCGTTTTGAGCACAAACTATGTTAGACTAATTGGTCTGAAAGATTTTGGGTTTGTCGGGTCCCCTTTTCCATCTCCTAGAATGGAGGTTACTATTGCCTTTCTCCATGCTTCTTTTTTATAACACAGTCCTCCATTGCCATGGTGAGCATTAATCTCCGCCTTCCTATTTATTGTCAGTTTGGGTATCGTCCCCTTCCTCCGACCCAAACTCCATCCCCTCTTCGGAGAGCGGTGGCGCATCCTAAAGGAGTTTGGAGATGTGAGGACTTTCTATACAACCCGTGTCGTCGCTGTCTTCGGAGAAGACAGAAACCCTTCCCTCTCATTTTTTGAAGCCAATCACGTGGATCAATGAATGATGAATCCGTTATTCTCAATTTTTTGACAGAATATATTATCCATTTCTGCCCTCAGGACCACGCCTTTGACCCCTTCCTTCATAAGGTCCTTCAATTGGTTTGTTGTCATACCTTCGTTCTGCGCTCATATCAAGCGTAGAAGCTCCTTTCCTTCTACACCTTTGCTTCCTGGTAGAAAAAGCATTGCGGTGTGCATTTTTGGGATGTTTCCCCCCTAGCACACCATCAGCTCTGCCCCCTTCTAGTTTTCGAGCTGCGTTACTGTCATTTGGAGCCATTCTGCAGACTGTAGTACTTCACAATCGATTAGAACGACTCCTGGTCTGAAATGTATACCGCCAAACTAGAGCTTATGCTCCCATCCAGCATATATTTCTCTTACTATTACGTATAGGGATTGATCGTCCGCGTTGAGGGTAGCCTCAGGGTACGCCTTTGGTAGAACCGATATTCTCGTTGTTTTTGCAGCAGCTGAAGAAGGGATGGCAATTTTGTCCCGGAAACTCTCAGCATTTAAGGGTATGGGTGCCCCAGCCATCCTCCTCTCGTTTTTCTGTGGTTTTGGGTCCCGCGGATGCATTGCTCCGGCTTATGCCCGGTGTGTTTCTTTTTTTACCTTTGTCCACGAGTAGTATTAGTAGTAGTAGTACACCGACCTTAATTCATTACCATTTTCCCTAAATCAGCTTTTCGCTTGCGATATCCAAAAGTGTTAGATTTAGTGTCACTTGAACACATTTGATGGCCGGTTAATAGAAACTTACTGGCAGATCATTTTTAGCACGACTCATTATTTATACTGCTTCAGCAGTTACCTCTTCAAGATTATCTGTTTTAATTCGACGAGCTGTTACATCCTCAAGTTTTGTATCAATCACAGTATACCAAAACAACCAGTAGTGCATCTCAACTTCGCGCATCGGTTGTGCGCAGTTCGCCATTTCGGTAACATGTTCAAATTGTTTATTACGTAACATTCACAACATTAATCTACTCAATAAAATTTTCTTCGAAACATAAATTTAACAACTTTGAATTATACTAATCCTTCCCTGTCCAAAAAGTAGAACTGTTAGTTAATACGGACCTCGTATCTAAACCCGAATGGCCGTTTCAAGGCCAAATAAAATTATTGCGCACAAGCGATGCGTGAGGCTGAGATGCACTACTGGTTGTTTTGGTATACTGTATCACAACCCACTTTAAAGTGGGTTGTGACTGTATCTTAATTGTGGCTTTCACTGCTTTGAGTTTAAAATTAATTATAAATCCAACATGATGACATTTATTTTACAATTAAAATGGAATTTTATTTATTTAATTAAGTTTAAAAGAGTGAATCAATCTTCATATGAAGATCTGGGCCATTCAAAATCGAATATCTCCTCAATCTCATAAAATGTCTGCCCTACAAGCGCCTGTTTTACTATAAATTTTAATTTCTTGAGCGTAAAATTTTTCCATAATACTTGAAGAGTGTTATACACAGACATATAAAAAACAATAGTTTACAAAATGTGTATGTGCCAACATTAATTCTTACTTTACTACAAATTATTTTGTAGTAACGCAGCGTTGCCAGATGAATAATATAATATTACTTTTAATACTTTATGTTCAATACTATAATTAATATTTCTCTACAAACTAAAAATATTTTTGCATACATATATTTTTGCATGTAAATATGTGTGGAAATTTGTTATTTCTTGAGTTTGAATCTCTTAAATTTTATTTTACATACAAGGTAGTATAATTTTCCGCTCATCCTTTAAAATTTTGCGAAGTCCGGCAACGCCGCTAGCAAAATACCCCAACAAGCAGCCGCCATATTCCAATATCATTTCATTGATATTCTAAGTGGCGAGTATGGTTGAAATAATACCCTTCTTGGTGTGCGTCATCGATTGTTAATCTCCTTCTAATACATTACGTAGGAAGAAATGGAAAAAAAGGCAGGTCTGTGATTAATCCTAATCAAAATATCACAATAATGAACCGTTTAAATGTATTACAAACGTTAACCCTAATCTTTTACTTACAAAAATTTGATTGGTTGAAGTTTAGATTACGTTCAAGCTCAACCTATCAATCGAGAGTTTAAAATACTATGAAGGCGTTACTTTCGTAGCGGCAATAAGTCTTACGTCTTTTTCTACTGTCACACTAACAGTTCTTGACAGGTCTGTACTTTGTTGTTTACGGTCAGTTCTTATTTATGAAAAGAGAATATTAATCTTATTGTTTTATGTATATAAATAATACAAAAATATGCATGAATACACTGAAAAACATCAGTATTTTGAAAGTTCTCAAGTATTTTCAGTTAAAAAAAGAAGCTGTGGTAATTATTAATTCAATGGCCTTTTCGAATTTAGCTAAATACAATCCTGATGATCTTATTTATCAAATTTAAGGTTAGCTATATGTCAAAATAGCAAATAAAATAAACGACATGCCGAAAACCCGGATATACGTCACAATCGATGACGCACACCAAGAAGGGTATTATTTTTACTTATACTGTGTTTTTGATTAATTTGCGTGTATTTCACCTAATTTAGTATTTACTAGTGAAGCAGAGGTGTTAAAAAATTAAAACTATGGTGAGACAGTGTGTGGTGTGCCGGAAAATTGACTATTTGAACCCTAACCTATCTTTTCACTGGTAAGTTGTAGTAAATAAGTTAGTCATAGGCGGGTATGTGAATCCTTTTTTCACACAATCTGAATTGGCTTGATAAGGAGAAAATTGGGTGAAATTACCACTCACATACTTACACATACTTAAGTAGATTGTAGAAAATAAACATAAGATGCTGCACATATATATAAAAAAAATGTCTATGATGCTTACCTATAGGAAGCATTAGACAAGTAGTTCAGGAATTTGGATAGACTGAGAGTTTTGAGGTATTAAAAACTTCATGTGAGGCTTGCTTTGATAGGCGACTACCTACTGTACCTAATAGGTTGCTGTTGCATTTTGTATAGGTGCTAGGAATTATGTAATTTTATTCCTAGCTATAATTTACAATTTACTGGTGGTTTTACCTCATATCACAATACCTCTACTACAACACCATTATCTTCAGAAACCCTAGTTAGTAGTAAAAAATAGGTAAACATCTAGCCATTGTTGTGTACCTATAATTTTCCAATGATTTCTTCTAGTTTTCCGGTAAGCCAAGCTCGAAGAAATACCTGGATGGAAATACTTGGATTTCAACCAGATAAAAAATTACCAAAGAGGCCAGAAGTATGTTCTGATCATTTTGAAGAAAATGATTTTACACAAAGGGTCAATGGAACAAAAATGTCAAGGAGAGATGCAGTTCCTTATTTAGCCATCAGAGACACTAAAAGCAGCAGGTAAAAACATTGTATAGGTTGAGTTAGTAAAATAACACTGATGATGTGAAAATACTTTTAGCCCAACATCCAATTTCGAGTCTACATGTAAAAAAACAAGTAGATAAACAGCAAACAACTAGGTATGTAAAATAATTTGCTCTACCTTCACATACACTTACAAAACTTCAATGTGATAGTTAGATAAATTGAATTTTTTTGATCAGTAGTAACAAATTTTGATATTTATACTAATTTTTGTTGCACAGTTGTTTATTAAGTTTTAATTTAAAAAATCGAAAATATTGTGAAAAAATTCCCGAATTGAGTCTATTCAATCATTCGCCCCCCTTTTTTCTCCGTCCATGGTGTTTATCGGTCGGCCGCCATATTCCAACAATGGTCATATGCTTTGCCTCCTCACCGCCCCTGATCATAACAATGTTGGAGTATAAACATATCGTATTTTATGAATGAATAGCTCTGTCTATTGTTTTTTATATGTCTGTGGTGTTATACCTATACCTTACAGTAATCGAATTCTGTTCGCCTAGCAGTACCCTCCTGATTCATTTTTGTTAGTCTAATCAGGTTTTTGTATGTGTATCATTGATCCAGTGGTATACTTAATATGTTTATTTTTATGCACAAAAATGATAGCTTCCAAAATGTATAAACAAGGTATTGGGAGAATCTCTAATTTAATAAAAATAGGCCTTGCATGATCTCTAACATTATAATAATAAGTTAATTATTTGGCGTCATATTTAATGAAATGAAATCTTAATTTGTAATTAAATATTATTGGATTATGAAATTCAACTAGGTATTTAAGAAAAATCTATAAGTATATCCTCTGCTTTATTACAATTTGCTATGCTATTGTTGCCGATTCTAAATTCTCTAGAGTTTTTTCCTTGTAACATGCTCAAATAGTTTATTATATAACATTCACAACATTAATCTACTCAATAAAATTTTCTTCGAAACATAAATTTAACAACTTTGAATTATACTAATCCTTCCCTGTCCAAAAAGTAGAACTGTTTGTTAATACGGTCCTCGTATCTAAACCCGAATGGCCGTTTCAAGGCCAAATAAATTTATTGCGCACAAGCGATGTGCGAGGCTGAGATGCACTACTGGTTGTTTTGGACGTATACTGTGTATTAGTTGTGGCTTTCAGTGCTTTGAGCTCTTTAATTTCGGTTTCTAATGATCTTATCTTTTCATCAGTATATTAACATTATCTTCTTTGATATGGCTATCTTAGCTCTCATCCATGTAAGCTTTTATTTGTTGAAGCATTTTATGATTGTTAAAATCATCTAAGCTTAATGCTCTTCTGAAGTTGCAGGCTTTCTAGGCTCTTATAAGCTATAATATACCAAGAATATTAATAATTGATTGATCAAGGGGCATGCTAAAGATTTCAGTGCTGCCTCATTATCTGATAGTACAGGGTTATTGGTTATAATTTGACCACCCCTTTATTCCTCTTATGCATACAGATACAAAGAAAAGTTTCCAATAAAAGTTGTGGGAGTATAAATGGATTTTAATAAAATATACTTTGTACACCAGTAGCGTTTTTGTATTGGGTGTATGAATTTTTTTTAATAGAATGCCCTGTATATTATGACATATTCGGAGAGGGCTTTTTTTCTTATAACAAAAATATATACTTTTATAGTTCTAGCTTTTATACTTTCCAAAATAATGGACATTGAACTCCTAAAGTCTTTAAGTTAGTATTGAGCTGAAAAAATAGTTTTTTATGCATGGCTTACTTGACTTGATGTTTCGATACCAGTAACAGTATTGCAATAATTAGAGAGAAAATTGAAGCTGAAATTGAACTTCTCAACCATCGAAATAATGATAAAATTTTAAACTGTATAGAAAATTTAAGGAGACGGTATAAACTTTGTATTTAAACTAACGGCGGTCATTTTGAGCACTTACATTAGTTTGCTTAAAATTTATGAAAATATCAAATCGGTTTCTATTTTGTAATAAACAATGCACTGCTTTTTATGTTGTTTGCTAATGTATTGTATTTTGTAATAAACACTGTATTGTTTTTTGTGTTCTTTGTTAATGAACATCCAGTCACCTATTTTTTAAACATTTACTGTCTATCACTTTAGAAGATAATTAGTTTTGACAGATAATATCAACAAGTGCAGTAAGCCATGCATAGCCAACTACTTTTTTTAGCTAAATACTGACTTAAATACTTTGGGAGTTTACTGTCCATTATTTTGGAAAGTATTAGAGCTAGACCTATGAAAGTATATATTTGTTTGTTTATTTGTTACGAGAAAAAAAAGGTCCTATCCAAATATGTCATAATATACAGGGCGTTCTATTAAAAAAAATTTATTTTTATATTATACCCCCTAATGCAAAAACGCTACGGGTGTACAAAGTATATTTTTTTAAAATTCATTTATACTCCCACAACTTTTATTTGAAACTTTTTTTTGTATCTGTATGCATAAGAGAAATAAAGGGGTGGTCAAATTATAACCAATAACCTTGTACAGACCTTTAAACCCCTTTTCGATGTTCATATGTGTTGGAGAGATTTAGTGGACTGTAATTATTATTATAATTCCTTCGGCCAAAGAAAGAAAAGACTCTTTTTTTTACGTCAGATGTGACAACTTTATTTTCTATTTCAAAAAAACATATCCCGTTACCGGGTATCGAGATAAGTTAACATACATGAATAAGTATACATAGTGGGTCTTTAACAATATGTTGATAATATAGATTTCCGCCTGGACTACAGATGCAAACTTCGCCGACGATTGCATCTGGGTATAGCACTTTGGGTTCCAGCTTTAGATCCATCATAGTGTAGCACACTAACGTTCCTTGAATAATACCATCGAACTTTTATATATTTGTCTAAATTGTCATAGACTTCATTTCTTAGAATCATTAGGAATTGAAAAAATATAGTATATATTAAATATCATCTTATAAATGAACAGATTCTTCATTGTTGTATTGTCTTTTATCTACGATCACCTTTAAAATTAGGCATTTGCGAACCAAAAAAATGTGTGAAATCATACATTATACATACGTTAAAAAGCGTGCGTAAATGAACAACCCTTTTTATAAAGGACTTTCAGTATAACACCCAAAATCGTGCGTAAATGACCAATGCTTTTTAAATGGGGTTTTCATTTTCTTTTTTAGCTACGTAATTAGTATCTAGTGATATGGAAAATAATATCATACACCACATACACCAAACAAGGGTTATTTCAGTATAAAATTTTAAAAATAAAAACTATTTAAAAGGGAAATTTCTCTTATCAATAAACAAAAATAAATCAAACTGGAGAAAACAGTTTGAAATTTATAATGTAACCAATGAAAAAATGAACTAAAATTTGAATTTGAATTTGAACTTGACAAAATAAAAATAAACAAATCACCTGAAATATATTTGAACTTTAAAACAGGAATCTTGATAACTTCTTTCTAATTGATTAAAATCCTTTTCACATAAGTTCAGAGTCTTCAAAAGCTTTATAAAAGTTTCTTGGCTAAAATTGATCTAAAAAGAAAGAACCTGAAAAATAAAAACTTTATTAGTTAGGTTATAGAATCTGACATAAAAATAGAAAGAGTATATTTATGAAAATAGTTAACTAAGAGTGAACTTGGATTTGTCAACTCGAACGGAAGAAAAGACCTTAGTAACAAAAAAAAACAAATGTCAAATAATGTTTAAAGTTTTATAATTAAACGATAAAAACAACAATGAAGTGTTTGAAGATATTAATAATAAACTTTCATATTAAAAAGGAACATAAAATTAAACATTCAAGTCAAGTAATAAAAATTGAAAATTATTAAATGAATTTGATTGGTCAGCTGATACAAAATAAACTTAAAACTAAGAGACACATGGTTGTTGATTAAAAAAAAGGAATTACGTTGTTATTGATTAGAAACAGGGAAGAAATCGTCCCTTAGCAAAAGGAGATACAGATTTGAAAAGAAAATTTCTTTTTGTATTGTTAAAATAATTAAAATTTAAGTCATAACAAAGTTGAAAAGTGAAAAATAAATAGTGCAAAAGTGTTACTAACCTTTTACAATAAGTTCCTGTTAAAATTCTGTGGTAAATATCCACTTAAATTAATAAAACTTTCAAATAAACCATAAATGAAAACTCTAAGAGGCCATTTATACTGAAAGTTCTCCAAGCTGACGACGGAATCTGAGCGAAGCAATCCAAATCAAGAACTGACAGGCCCAGAGCGGTCTGAAACATAAAAGGAAGTAACTATTAGAATTTCAAAACGTAGAAGGAAAAAGGTATTTGATAAACTATAATTTGAATCATCAACTTACATGTGTGTGGTGATAATAAAATTTTGATAAATATATCTCATCTTTGATGTTGGAGAGTCGTCCATTTTGTTAAAACAGATGTTTCAACCAGTAGCATAAGAATAATTTGTATACTATCCCTTTTACATATTGTGTGCAAAAGGAGTTGCATAACTTGTGTAAGTATCTTCTGTAAGTTCCTTGTGGCATTACTTATTCTTTTTTTCTCTTATTCTTTTGGGAATCAAACCACAATAATGTTTTTTATTTCGACGTTTCGGTAGCGTTCCAGGCTACCGTTGTCAAGATTAACTAGTAATAAAATTAATAAAATAATTTTTGGTCCCTATCTGACACAACGAAAAAATATGACAACTAGACAATCAATAATATTTTGAAGTTTAATACTACAAAACTTTGTTGTCAAATTTTATTAAGGTCCATTCATAGTAGATCACACCTCTGGTAAAATGTGAAATAAAATACTTTATTTTATGACATTCTAACGATATGATAGTCTACTAGAAATGGAATCCAGTGAAGTGCACGTTCCAGGAACGGTTTTCATTGGGATAGCGCTTTTTTCAGCTTATTTTGGAAATGTTGTTAATAAAACGCGTTTGTTGTTACTTTTTTGTGTATGATCATTTTTGTTTTCAAAACATGTATAACTCAGTTTGGTGATTTTGTGTATTGAAGTGTGTATCGATTAACAACTATTCCAATGATAAATCATAAGAAAACCTGGATAAAAACTTATGGTGCTATCCTGATAACGCAGGTAATTGATTATTGGAAATTTCTCTTTACACATTTATCTGCATTTAGTTGTATTAAAGCACTTTGATTTTTCGTCTTTTATTATTGGGCTCTTTCAATATTATTTTTGTCGAATCCCATTGAATTTTATGCCCCTCTTCCCAAGCATGTTTACAAATACCTGACTTAAAGAACTCCCTATCTTTGATGTATTTTTTATGTTCACTTATTCGGACTTTCAATGGTCTAGATGTTTCACCTAAATAGAATTTGTCGCATTCACAAGATATCTGATATATGCAATTTTTTGGAGATTGTTCTTCATTTTTTGATTTCGTTTTTGTTAAGATAGATCTCAAAGTATTGTTAGATTTAAAGCTGGTTCGAATATTAAATTAATTACCAATTTTTTTAATTCTTTTTAACAAACCCCTAACATACGGTATTGTCAAGTTTTTAAAAATTATGTTAGCTGAATTATTAATATCATTGTTATTATTATGGGGTATTAACAATGAGCCTTCCTCTATATTCTTGATTTCTTTATTTACAAATTCTGCCGGGTAATTATTGGCATTTAAAACATTTTTCAGTAGAGTTTTCTCCTTTGTGAAATGATTATCATTAGAACAAATGATTCTGGCCCTATCGTATAAAGATTTTACTACCCCTTTTTTAACGCTTATAGCATGATTTGATTCAAAATACAAATACCTTTTAGTGTGTGTTGAAATAAAAAATAAAAAACATTATTGTGGTTTGATTCCCAAAAGAATAAGAGAAAAAAAAAACTTGTGTAAGAACTAAATGTTAATTTTCATTAGTATAGTATGGTTCAGGAGTGTAAGACCATTTAGGTAAGAGTATGAAAAAATTTTTGTGTTTGCATATTTACTTTTTAAATCTGTATAAATACACCTAACAGAAAAAGAATAAATTTATTAACATTTCACAGATTAGGAAACTAATTTTTTCTTTCATTTCGATAAGGTTGGCAAAACTTATTTCAAGTCAAGGACACAGGACCGGCCTAAAGGTTTTAAAAAACAAATAAAGTTATAAAAATAAAAAAGGTAAATAAAGTTGATAAGAAAATTTCTTTAAAAAAAAACAAATAAAGTATTTAATACCTGAACTCATCCTGAGTATTGAAGAGTCCTAGAAAACCGGTAAGTGGAGTATGATACCAATAACCATAAAATAAATTTTTTAAAATCATTGGCGCCCAACAAATAAATACTTCAATACAAACAAAATAAAAGTTTAATAATAATAATAACACACAACACACACAAAACAATAAATTCATATCAATTGTCGCAACCAACGTGGGGCTTCTGAAAAGGGCTCGATCTTAAAAAGTTTCACATTTGTAACATTGTTTCATATAAAAAATTTATAATAGAAAAAAAATCTATTTTAATAATACAATAAAACTTTACTTGAAAAATAAATAAAATTATAATGGACGGAACTGGAGAAAAAGTTCAGGACAAGAAGGAAAAAAGGTTGATGGACTTAAAAGTTAACGAATTGAAGGAAGAACTAGGAAGAAGAGGTAATAGCATGAAAAATAGAAAATAACAGAAATAGAAACCCAATTGAAAATCGAAGCTATAATAGATACAATAATAATAACAATCATGAACCAAATAATAATAATCAAAATAATAGAGGAAATAACAATTATGAAGAAAATAGGAATAATTACAGGAACAGTGGAAATAATAACAATGGTCAATATGAAAGGCACAATAATTATGATAACAATAATACAAATAATAATAGAAATAATAACAGAAATTATAATTATCAAAACAATCACAACAGATATAACAGCAACAATTATAGAAACCGACCATATGAAGGAAACAACAGAAATGGACAGTATGAAAATAGACAAAGGGAAGAGAATAGAGAACAAAGAAGAGACTACAATATAGGAAGGACAAATGAAAATACCGAAGAAAGAGGAAACAGAAATGGAGAACAAAGAAAAATAAACAATATACAAAGACAGCAAGACAGAGTGATATCAATGGAACCAGAGATAGTCACCGAAGAAGAATCCAATCAACATTTTTGATCAAGCACATACCAAATGTAAAAAAAAATATCTGTACATATGAACATCCAAGGGAATACATAAAATTTGGGGAATAATTAGAATTAAAACAAACAATGGGGTTAATAAACATAAAAGGAAAAATAAATGAAAAACAAGTAAAAAATATTAATAGATACAGGTTCAGAAGCGTCAATAATTAAAGAAAAATTAATAGAAGAAAATATTGAAAATTATGAAAATAAATTAATTAAAATACCAAAAACTACATTGATACGAGCAAACGGAAAAAAGTTATGTGAAGTAAGTAAGTCTATAATACAAAAGATTGAATTGAAGGATGGGAAACAGACATAGTTATAGGAGTTGATGAATTAACTAAATATAAGGCACGAATTGATTTTGATAAGATGGAGATAGAAATAGATGGAAATAGAATTGAATTTGAAAATGGAAATTTGGAAGAATTGGCAATTGAAGAGGATAATAAGATGTTATGGAATATAGAAAGGAGTGGAATTATGGAAGAATTGGAATTATTGTGTGGAAACAAAGGATTTGAAGGAAAGGCGAAGAATTTAATTAAGAAATATGAAGGATTGATTCGATAGGAAAGAGAATGGCAAATAACTATGTGCAAAAGATAGAAGTAAGAGGTGTAGAAAATTTCAGAAAAAGAACGTATCCCATACCTTACAAATATAGGAAAGATATAGACTTAGAAATACAAAACATGTTGAAAGATGGTATAATAGAAAGATGCAATACAAGATATGTGAATCCTATTGTGGTAGTCAAGAAAGCAAATGGAGAATTGATACTATGCCTAGATGCTAGAAACATGAACCAATACACTGTACCGCAATACGAGGCTCCGATGAATGTAGAAGCGATATTTGGACGCATAACGAACACTAAAATATTTTCAAAAATTGATCTTAAACACAGCTTTTGGCTTATTCCTTTGGATAAAAACAGTAGAGACTATACAGGTTTCTCTATTGATGGGGTTCAGCCTTGGTTAGAGCATTACACCAAATATTAAATAAATTTGAAGACTTTGCTTTACATTAAATAGACGACATATTGTTTTTTTCAAATAATGAAGAAGAACATTTAAAACATATAGAAATTATTTTAAAAGAATTAGATGAAGCAGGTTTAAAAATAAACCAAGATAAATGTAAATTTTACCAGAAAGAAATATGCTTTCTGGGATATAAAATTGATCAGAATGGAATGAAGATGGATGAAGAAAGAATAAAGGCAATAATAAAATATAAAAGACCATCAAATTTAAAAACTCTTCGAGGATTTTTAGGAATGATAAATTACTTCAAACGTCTGATACCGGATCTAAGTAAAAAACAAATACCTCTAATAGAGCTACTTAAAAAAGATGTTGGATGGAAATGGACACAAGAGAGTGAAATAGCTTTCAATAACCTAAAAGAAGCTTTTCAAAAGCAATTGAAAGTATATCATCCAAACTATGATCTACCTTTTATATTGCGAACTGATGCATCCAAAGAGAGATTTGCAGGTGTCTTATTACAAGTACAAAACAATATGGAAGTACCCATATGTTTTGTATCAAGGGTCGCGAAAAATTATGAACAAAATTATGGGGTATAAGAATTAGAATTAGCTAGTATAATTTTCTGTATTACAAAATTTAGATTTTATTTATTAGGGGCGAAATTCATAATAGAGACAGATCATTAATCATTAACAACAATTTAAAAAAATAGATTTGGAAATAGTAGAGTATATAGATGGGGGTTAATTTTACAGGAATATGACTTTGAAATAAAATATATTCCAGGTAGAACAAATATCGTGGCAGACGCTCTAAGTAGAGAAAGTAAGGGGGAAAATAACATAAATAAAAGAATAGTTAAAATTGGGGTGAATATTATGAAAGATTTAGAGGGAATATTTTCTTTAAACAAAATAATTGAAGATCAAGAAAATTTAACAGAAAAAGAAAAACTATTTAAAAGACAACATAGTGATAAAGAAAATTGGGGAAGTAGAAGCATTTGTAATAACTGAAATTTTAGCAAAGAGAATATTAAAAAGTTTACATGAACAAAATGGTCACATAGGATCTAGAAAATTATGGTTACTATTTAGGGAAAATTAGATTAGTAAGGAGGACCAAAGTCTTGCAAAACAATGCACCAAAATTTGTCACATATATCAATTGGGAAAAAGTAAAAATAAGAGGAACGAAAACATTGCAAAAACAATAGTAACAACCAAATGTGGCGAAATAATTGCAATGGATTTTCTTAGTAATCTAATACATAGAAGGCAAGGCAACTCTCATGTTTTAATTGTTGTTGACTTATTTTCAAAGTTCGTAAAATTGTACCCTACAAAAACTACAAAATGTAAAGTTGTTATGGAAAAATTGACAGATTATATGAACGAGGTCATAAAACCTGAGAAATGCATAGTAGACAATGCAACGTATTTTATAAATAATAGATTTAAAAATTTTTGCATTGATAATCAAATAGGTTTAAAAAATATAAGTATAAGGCATCCACCTGCAAACCCCTCCGAAAGATACATTAAAGAGGTAACAAAATTTTTGAGAATTGCTCTACAAAATAAAAATCATAGAAATTGGAAAGATCATATTGAGGAAATTCAAAATTGTTTAAATAATATACCAAATTGGCAACGTTGTTTTGAATGCTAAACACGTATTTAATTTCTCTCCTGCATCTAATTCAAAAACTGGGTGATACAGAGAAAATTAATTACAATAAAACATCACACAGCGTATTTAAAATGTTAACTCAACGTGGAGTGAAAAATCGAATTATAAAAACATGGAAATAGTGTTAAAATTATAAACAACAGGTGTAAGTGAGTGCAAAGGTCAAACCAAACGAAATGGTAGCCGATAACAATTCAACAATATATAAATTCAACGGAAGAAAAAGTGGATTCAATCAATTAACAAAATTGATAAGATTGGGTTCTCGTTTGAATCCATTGCGACGTTGCCAAAACGACCATAGTTTCCTTAAAAAGAATAGATAAGAGAAAAATCCTCCGAACCGTCGAGGTGGGACTATCTCTTTACGCAATTCTCATTCTCGTTGTAAATTACAATATTAAAAATGTCAAAAAGTCAAAATAATGTGAAATCTTCGGAGTATGAAAAGTACTGTAAACATTGTAAGAAAAAAGTTGCAAACCCGGTAGAATGCAAAAACTGTTCATCTGCATTTCATCCAAGCTGTGCAAATCAGGCAAATGCAGTGAATGGCAATCAAGAAATAGTATGCTGTGATACACGTAACAAAAGTGAGTTTATATCTACCAAAACAATGGAAAAAAGGAACACGAATTTAACTGTAGATGAAACAAAACTATCCTTATCCTTAGTGAAATGCTTCAAGAGTTCTTTGAGCCAGTGAGGAAACACCTTGAGGAGGAAATACAGGAACTGAAGAAATCGGTGGAATATATGTCAGACATTTTTGACAGTCAGAAAAAAAACCATAGATGATGCTTTAATAAAAATAAAATCAATTACAAAAGAAAATGATGAATTAAATCAACGTGTACTACAATTAGAAAACAAACTTAACTGGCAGGAACAGAAGGAAAAAGA
This sequence comes from Galerucella calmariensis, assembly GCA_910591675.1. Taxonomy (NCBI): domain Eukaryota; kingdom Metazoa; phylum Arthropoda; class Insecta; order Coleoptera; family Chrysomelidae; genus Galerucella; species Galerucella calmariensis. The sequence goes on from CAJUYG010002088.1 coordinate 20,798, forward strand.
AAAAAATCTAATATTGTGTGGAGTCCCAAAACAACAGAATAAAAACACCAACCAAATCACGATAGACATCGCAAAGACAGTGGGTGTTTCAGTGAGAGGAGAAGATATGGAAAGCAGTTTTAGAGTGAATAAAAACGATAGTGCACCCATACTAGTAAAATTCCGAACAATTGAGAAAAATAAAGAAATGATAATAGCAGTCAAAAAAATGAGAGGGATAAAGGTAAATGACTGTGGACTGGAAGGCACAAACAGAAATATTTACTTCAATGACGACCTGACATTGCAAACTCAGATGCTCTTCAAAAAGGTACGAGATCTCGGAACCGAAAAAAACTACAAAGCTGCGTACTGCATTGGAGGTAAAGTATTTCTGAAAAAAATCTGATACAGATAATCCAAAAAGGATACACTCTGAGAATGACTTGCAAAATTACTGAAACAAATAAAAATGACAAAGAAAAAAAAATGGTAAAAATGGCAACTATAAACAAGATGAACATAGTATACATAAATATAAGAAGCTTAAGGAACAAACTGGATGATATGGAAAACCTAATTAACACAACACAGAAACAAGTCCACATGGTAGTTCTGACGGAAACATGGATATATGAAGATGAAACCCAATACTTTAACCTTCCAAATTTTGAAGCGATACATACATGTCGAAATACAAGAGGTGGAGGTACAGCTATCTATGTACGTCAGGGAATACCATATAGTGAAGAAAACTTAAACATGCAATACTGTGAATCAACAACAATAACGCTTAAAGAGACCGGACTCAACATAATATCAGTTTACCGACCGCCATCAAAAAATGTACAAGATTTCATAACTGAATTGGATGAAAGGCTGGACAAAATCAGGAAAAAAAGTATTATCATAGGTGAGATGAATATTGACCTGCTGGAAAATTCCACAACAACCCATGACTATAAACAGGTAATTATGAGTAATGGTTTCGAAATACAAAACCAAACTAATCCAGAGGGAGCTACTCGTATGGGTCTGACAAAAAATTCAATCTTAGACCATGTCCTCACAAATAAAGGAATACGATGTGGCATCAACATCAAGGAAACTTGTCTCTCAGATCATAACATTATGGAAATCACAATGGATGATCCAAGTGCTAACAAACTAAACTCGGTAAAAATAGAAAGAAATCGAGTTAACTACAAAAAATTCAAGGAAAATGTTAGATACCGACTAAATAATGAGGAAATAAAAACTTTGAAGGAATCATAAAATTTATTGCAGAGGAAAAAAAATTCTGCACAGAAACAAAAATACTCAAGGTAAAAGAAGGAAATGAATGGATAACAACCAAGTTTTTAGACAGAATCAAGGAGAGAGACAAAGTATATAAAAAACTAAAAGGATCGCCCAACCCTCAACTCCAACAGAGATTTAATAATTTAAAAAAGGTTAATACAATGAGACAATACCTAAAAAGGAATTGGATTGAAAAACAAATGAACAACGCAGGAAGTAATTCAAAAAAGATATGGCAAGTCATCAATAATGTCATACATAATATCAACAGAACAAAAAAGAAAACTAGTATAAAAATTGAATAGATGAGGCTTTTACTTGATGTATAGTCTGTTTCTTATTGTCTGACAGCACGCGAAAAGGTCACAGATGCTAGTCAGGTAGTAAACCATAAGCGTCACCGTTCATCTAAGGAATTTATTTCTATCAAATGGTCGAATTAATTCCAAATAATGCTGTAATCGTTATGGACAATGCCACTTATCATTCGCGATTAACAGAAAATCTTTCATCTACCTCTTGGAGAAAAGCTGATATTAGAAACTGGTTAATCGTAAAAGATATACCATTTGAAGATGATATGTTGAAAAAAGAACTTTTAAAGGTTGCTTCAGATCACACGCTACCATTCAAAAGGTTTTTTATTGATGAAATAGCCAAGAATCGTGGGATAACAGTGCTTCGTTTGCCGCCATACCATTGTGAATTAAATGTGATAGAGTTAATATGGGCCCAAATGAAAGGTTATGTAGCTAGACATAATAAAACATTTAAAATGAAAGATGTTCGTGAACTAATGAAGTACTCATTGATAACTGAAGAGAACTGGAGAGATGCTGTGAATCATGTAATTAAAGAGGAAGAGAAAATGTGGGTTTTAGATAACCTCATAGAACAAACTATAGAACCGATAGTGATCTCTCTCGACGAGTCTTCGGATGATTCTTGTATGGCCAGCGAAGAGGACGATACTATAGATTGAATTTTATATTTCCTATAAATGGTATGTTTACTTTTCTTGACATACATTAATTCATTGTCAATAAATTTGAATTATGAAAATTAAACTATATTTTCTTTAATTAATTTAATTTAATAAAAATGAAAATGTAACTTGTTATTAGGCCTGAACGACTGAATTTTATTTCAACTGTAATTTCGACCGAATCTTATTAAATAAGCAGAATAAACTAATATCGTAATCTCCGCCACTGCCGCAATATTTATCGTTTATCTGGCATTGTTCAGTTTTATTAGCATAATGTATTTTGAGCTGAAACAGGGATGTATAGATAACTAATACAGACACCTACTTGTTTTGCATTAGAATTTTAGTGTTTACTTGTAAAATTCTTAGGATCACTCTGTAAAAAATAGAATTCTATTTGAATATTTAATGAGGCTACTGTGCTGTCAGACATTAAGAAATAGATTATAGATCCATAGTAAGTTTGAAAAAGCTACTGTGTTAGCGAAACACGTCACTTTATGTTTAATTCGCTAAGTATTATTCTGAGGTAGGAGAAAAGATCACGGACAATTTACAGGATACAGATTTGAAATTCACGGAACAGGAAAACAATAAATCCATATTTCTCCAGCCTGTTGATAAAAAAGAAATTTTAACTATAATTCACTCTCTGAAAAATGCTTCAGCACCAGGATATGATGGCATAACCAAGGAGGATTTACTGCAAATTATTGATGTAATCAGTGATCACCTAGTAAAGCTAATAAATGACATAATGGAAAAGGGATACTTCCCATCGGAACTAAAAATAGCTAAAGTGTTACCTATATATATAAATGGAAAACGTGATAGCCTAGATAGCCTAAACAACTACAGGCCCATATCACTGTTAAGTATCTTCTCTAAAATAGTGGAGAGTGTTAAAAGTAAGAATAGTGAGATTTATTGGTGAAACTTTCTGTTTTGACTCATATCAATATGACTTTCAAGAAAAAAAAAAGTACTCTGATTGCATCAACGGAATTACTGGACTATGCCGCTTCTGAAATGAATAAAAACAAATATATAATAACGGTATTTGTAGACCTCAGAAAAGAATTTGATACTGTGAACGTGGATAAGATTATGAACAAACTGTTTAATATGGGATTCAGAGGTGTTGCTTATAAACTGTTAAAAACGTACCAAACAGATAGAAAATTATACACAAAACTAGAAAATAATCAAAGTGAGGAGTATAATATAAACATTGGTGTGTCACAGGGGTCAGTACTAGGACCTATACTGTATCTTTTGTATGTCCATTCGCTGAAAATGGCTGGTTTAAGTGCAAGATTTACCTTTGCTGACGATACAGCACTAGTATATTCAAATAACTGTCTTGAAACATTAGAGCAAACAGTGAACGATGACCTAAACAAATATTACCAATGGCTACTGATAAATAAGCTAGCATTAAATGTTGAAAAAACTGTATATATGTTGATAAAGCACAGAAACAAACCAAATGGGACAATACAACTGTTTATAAACAATAACTTACTAAAAGAAGTCGAAGTTTACAAATACTTGGGACTATTGATCGATAATAAACTTCAGTGAACAGAACATATCAACAAAGTCACAACAAAAATTGTTCCAATGACAGGTACATTAAAACGCTGTGCAAAATATATTAACCACTATGTAAAAAAACGATATTATTACAGCTACATTGAATCACATATAAGATATCTCATACCATGTTGGGGCAATGCATCACAACAATTGATCAACAAATTAGGAAGAGCATAAAAGCCTTGTATAACTTATATCGACTAACTTCCACAAACATTGTCTATGAAGTAACGGGATTCCTGAAAATAGAAAAAATCATTACACTTGAACAAGTTAAACTTATACATGGAATCTTAAATAAATACATATTATGTAATACCACCGTGGAAACAGTAGGAGATACACATAATCACAATACAAGAAATGCTGTCAGACTGAAACAAAAATACGTGAGAACAAAGAAAAATCAAGATTCTCCCATCTATAGAGGAGCCCAACAATACAATAAACTTCCTGTAGACATCACAAACATTTCTTCTAGGACTAGATTTAAAAAAGCTTTTAAAAAGAAAAACTGTATTTGATCATGCAGATACCTGATTAGAAAGTAGACTGTTTTAGTATTATATTTTACCATGTTGCAGTTTTCAAACTATAGCAACTCCAACATGTTTTTGTTGAACTATTTTTTTTACCTTTGCAATCTATCTTTGTGTATCATATTGTTTTTACTTATTATTTGTAGTTTATTATATTAATCAAGGAATACTTTGTAGACCGTAACACCAGATCTATTCTGATTATTGGCCAATTATATGATTAAATAAAAAAAAATACGGTAACAATGGAAAGTCCAATATATCTCATAAAAAAAATAACACCTGCAAGAAAATGGGAAATAGAAACAAATAAAAATTATGAAAAAGTTTTGGAAAAAGTAAACAAAAATTTACAAAACAACGCAAATAAATATTTGAGTAGAATAAATAAAAGGATACAAATTAAAACAAAATTTAAAAAAGGAGACTTGTAATAGTTCGTGCTCTAAGAGTATCAGATAGAAATACAGGTACATGTGCAAAATTGAAACTTTCTTTCGAAGGACCATATGAAATAGATAACGAGAATGGAGTGAACAGTTATGTTCTTAAATATATGGAAGGAGATGGAATCAGAGGAATATTCAATATTCACGATTTTTATAAATACCACCATTGATAGAACTTAACCAAAGACTGAGACAGAAAATAAATAATAAAAAAAATTTACACATAAGTATTGTAAATAAATTAGGTTATTATATTAAGTTAATTAATTTAAGAAAATACTACAACATAGGATTAGGGAATCTTGATAAAAGTTCTTGATCAGGATAGCGACCTAAAATAAAAAAGAAATTATAAGTAAAACAAAATGAAGTAAAATTTGCATTCATAAAAATTTTCAAAGAAAATGTTTGATAAATGCAAAATTTAGGGGATTTTGATATGGAAAATAATATCATACACCACATACACCAAACAAGGGTTATTTCAGTATAAAATTTTAAAAATAAAAACTATTTAAAAGGGAAATTTCTCTTATCAATAAACAAAAATAAATCAAACTGGAGAAAACAGTTTGAAATTTATAATGTAACCAATGAAAAAATGAACTAAAATTTGAATTTGAATTTGAACTTGACAAAATAAAAATAAACAAATCACATGAAATATATTTGAACTTTAAAACAGGAATCTTTATAACTTCTTTCTAATTGATTAAAATCCTTTTCACATAGTTTCACAGTCTTCAAAAGCTTTATAAAAGTTTCTTGGCTAAAATTGATCTAAAAAGGAAGAACCTGAAAAATAAAAAATTTATTAGTTAGGTTTTAAAATCTGACATAAAAATAGAAAGAGTATATTTATGAACATAGTTAACTAAGAGTGAACTTGGATTTGTCAACTCGAACGGAAGAAAGGACCTTAGTAACAGAAATAAAAACAAATGTCAAATAATTTTTAAAATTTTATAACTAAACGATAAAAACAACAATGAAGTGTTTAAAGATATAGATAATAAACTTTCATATTAAAAAAGGAACATAAAATTAAACATTCAAGTCAAGTAATAAAAATTGAAAATTATTAAATGAATTTGATTGGTCAGCTGATACAAAATAAACTTAAAACTAAGAGACACATGGTTGTTGATTAAAAAAAAGTAATTACGTTGTTATTGATTAGAAACAGGGAAGAAATCGTCCCTTAGCAAAGGGAGATACAGATTTTAAAAGAAAATTTCTTTTTGTATCGTTAAAATAATTAAAATTTAAGTCATAACAAAGTTGAAAAGTGAAAAATAAATAGTGCAAAAGTGTTACTAACCTTTTACAACAAGTTCCTGTTTAAATTCTGTGGTAAATATCCCCTCAAATCAATAAAACTTTCAAATAAACCATAAATGAAAACTCTAAAAGGCCATTTATACTGAAAGTTCTCCAAGCTGACGACGGAATCTGAGAGAAGCAATCCAAATCAAGGACTGACAGGCCCAGAGCGGTCTGAAACATAAAAGGAAGTAACTGTTGGAATTTCAAAACGTAGAAGGAAAAAGGTATTTGATAAACTATAATTTTAATCATCAACTTACATGTGTGTGGTGATAATAAAATTTTGATAAATATATCTCATCTTTGATGTTGGAGAGTCGTCCATTTTATTAAAACAGATGTTTCAACCAGTAGCATAAGAATAATTTGTATACTATCCCTTTTACATATTGTGTGCAAAAGGAGTTGCATAACTTGTGTAAGAACTAGATGTTAATTTTCATAAGTATGAATGTTCAGGAGTGAAAAAAGAGTTTGAAAAAATTTTTGTCTTTGCATATTTACTTTTTAAATCTGTATAAATACACCTAACAGAAAAAGAATTAATGTATTAACATTTCACAGATTACGAAACTAATTTTTTCTTTCACACTATCAAACAATTCAAGGCAGGACCGGCCTAAAAGTTTTAAAAAACAAATAAAGTTATAAAAATAAAAAAGGTAAATAAAGTTGATAAGAAAATTTCTTTAAAAAAAAACAAATGAAGTATTTAATACCTGAACTCACCCTGAGTATTGAAAAGTCCTAGAAAACCGGTAAGTGGTGTATGATACCAATAACCATAAAATACATTTTTTAAAATCATTGGCGCCCAACAAATAAATACTTCAATACAAACAAAATAAAAGTTTAATAATAACACTCAACACACACAAAACAATAAATTCATATCACCAGTTGCCTTGAATTTAGTCGTTTGTTGTATAAACTTTTGTGCTGACAGTAAATTGTCAGACATACGGAAAAATATTAGTAATTTGAATAATTGTCCTCATTTCACTGTAAATATGAATTTAAATAATTAAAATTCGTTGTGTATATATTTGTTCATAGAAAAGTCATTTTTATGTGTTTTAACCCCTTCAGAGCACATTTTTCTTATTTTTTCTTTATGTGCTCGTAGATAAACTTTTGTATGACACTTGTGCGTGAAGTACTTTTGCGCACTCGTTGCGAAAAGGCACTTGCTACGCTCGTTCCTTGCATTTTCGCAACTCGTGCTCAAAAGTATAACTTCACGCACTTGTATCATAAATAACTATAGATTGCATATAAATATATACCTACTTAAGGCTCTTTCTCATTAGACGTGCCAGGAACCGAATCGGCAACGGCAAGGCACATGCTCGGCGCGAGCAAGATTTTTTGAGGCAATTCACACTGCAATAGGCTTGCCGTGGGTTAGTAGTTTTCAGCTTTGTGAAAAGTGATGTTCCCGACTTCTACGTTAATAAAAATTGCTCTGATGTTAGATGAAGAAGAACTTGAAATGAACAATTCAAGGAAGAGTGTTCCATAATGTGTTTTTATACATACTGTCAGCGTATCTTTTATTAGAGAAATCATAAATAGCTTAATTTTCTCTAACATATTCGATAACGATTTCATCTTCTTCCAATGAAAAAATGTTCTTCTGACGAGACGACATGCTGACCACTAAACTTCTAAAATCCTAGGAACGCAAATACTACCAAGCCGTTAAAGTATTCACACTTGTCTGAACCTGCACGGAACATGCTCGGCAAATATTGTTTGAGAAGAACCCCGCGGGCAAAGGCCGTCGCTTGCCGAGACGTTGCCGGCATAATGTGAATTAACCACACAAAATCCATATGATCAATGAAAAAGATATTTTGCCGATTCGGTGCCTTGCCTGTGCCGAGCACGTGGCTTGCACGAAAGTGAGAATTGGCCTTTAAAGTGACCTAGATCCGCCTAGATCATGATATTTATATCCCAGGTTACATATCAAAATGATGTTTTCTTATTTCAATTTATTAACTCCTGACGATGAAAATGTTGCAATATGTTATACAAAATCGAAACTTATTTCTTTTGGGATTTTTCATGTTTTTTAAATTTATTTGTGCATTATTTGATTAACTTCATATACAATATGTCCCCCTAAGTTGGAATAATGGCACTTTTTTATTATTAGTTTAACCCTCGGCAAGTGACGTGAAAAATTTCACCATTACTGGTGACGTCGGTCCACCAGACCGATACACTCATGTGGGGTCTATATGGTTATTAAAATATATTTTTTTATCAATTTTTTTGTTTTAATAAAAAACAAACGACGTAGGTGTAAACAAAGTATTTATTTTAAAAACCACTAATGAAATACACGAACAAAAATATAAAATATCATGAACACAACTTCTAAAATAAAATATCATTTTCACAGAAAAAAAAAACAAAACAAAATGCATTTGTGTCTACTTGAAACGTGAAACCTATATAATATAATATAATTATTATAATTTACAGTTTTTGCTCAGAGCACTGTGAGCAGATAATGATGACATGTTCCAGACAGAGAAACTTATTGCAAATTTTGCAATAATATTTGGTTTTCCTGTTTTGTTTCGATGTCAGGCGACAACTGGCTTAAAATGATGCATGTAACTTAGAGCACAGAGCGGCCCGCTCTGAGTCGGCGCAATAACGCATGTTTCTAGTTGTCGTCGGTCATACAGACCGTACGTCACCACTGGAGGGTTAAGGAAAAAAAGTTATTCTTCATAAAAAGTTCTGCATTATCTAAAACCTAGATTACAGTCATCAAATATCAAATTTTTAGTCTATACGAGGTTTGTCAAAAAATATTAGATTCACTCAAGAGTAAAGTACCTTTAAATTTGACAATATCGAAAAATATTGCTAAAAAAGTTAGATATGTCGAAGCATTAGTATGAGGAAAAATTCTATTTGTTTGTTTCTAGCATAACTATGATGTTAATTTTATAACTTAGTGTTTGGCTGTATTTTATTATATACAAAATAAATGGATATGCACTTATTCCGCGTTTTAAATGCAAAATTATTAAAAAAACATGGAAAATCTAAAAAATTATCATGTTTTTCGTAATCACAAGAGATAAATGTTCATTCAAAATAGAAACAATAATAAAAAATGAAATAATCTGAAGTTTCAGTTTAAATGAATGTAATTACATATTTAAACGTAGTTTTTAATTTTGATCAACTCTTTTCAGTAACATTTTTCGATATTGTCAAATTTAAAAGTACTTACTTTACCCTTGAGTGAAACTACAATTTTTTACAAACCTCGTATACGACTAAAAAATTTGATATTTGATGACTGTTATCTAGGTTTTAGATAATGCAGAACTTTTTATGAAGAATAAGTTTTTTTCCTAAATTAATAATAAAAAAGTTTTCCATATGATTCTAACTTGGGACATATTGTATATTTCTGTTATGGAATTAGTTATTTATTGGTTTTATTCAATAATCCGAAAATAAATATTTTTCAGATGGAAAAATTGAAGCAAAGAGGAAAACATCGCATTCGAGCAGAAAATGAAATAATCCGTAGACGCGAACAGGAAACTCGTTACAATGAACTGTGGAATGGCACAGTAAAGTATTTTGACCATTGGAATAAAGCTTGCACTAAGTTCCAGGAATGGACTTCTCCCAGATATTATAATGAAAATAACAAATTATTATCCGACATAAAGAACAAAAAAGAGAAGGAAGATCAGTTGATAAAGAGAAAGGAGAAACTAAGAAAATTATTAGAAGATGAAAGAAGATCTTATGAAATTGAAATAATGGTACATAAAAATAGGTATGTGGTTGACAAACCTAAGAGGGATAACTTGGAGGTATCCACAAATGTTTTAAAGGGAATTAATGATAATTTCAAGATAGAAGAAGAAAATAAAAGAAAGCGAGACGCTGAATTGAAATTATACCAACAATGGAGACGAAATAATCCAATTGTAAGGCAGTATGAATCAAAATATAATTGTAAAGATTTGAGATTAAGTTGGTTAGATCAACAAATAGAAAAACAAATGGCAATTGAAAAAGAAGAAGAAGAAAATCGAAGGATCTTGAAAGAACATGAAGAGAAATTGAAATATGAATGCGAAAAAGAAGAGTATGAGAAAAAACAGCTCGATGAGAAAAGAGAACAACTCAAGGCAGATTTGGAAAAACAGATGTCAGAATTACATGAGAAGCAATTAATTTGTAATAATTTAAAATACAAAGAGGATGCTGAAGTGAGACAACAAATATTGTTGGCAGACCTTGAGGAAAAATACAAACTAGAAGAACAACGGCGGCGTAACCAAGAATGCGTGTTATTTAATATTCGTCAACATAGAAGAAAGCTACAACAGAAAACCCAAGATATCCAAGAAGATCTTTCACAAGATAGGCGTTTGGTTTCAAAATTAAAAGACTTGGAGTTAGAAGATATTATCGAAGATGAAATGAAGAGAAAGGAGATACAAGAAGGCATAAAAGAGTTTTTAGATATTTTACATCAACAACAAAAATTAGAAATACTTCGGAAAAAACGTATGGAATTCTTATTTGATTCTGAAGCTAAAGCAATGTACGAGATGCAGGAAGAATTGTGGAAACAAGAAGAAATGAACCGAAAAAAATTGATTGAGGAAGTTATGGACTCGGTGAAGAAGCAAATAGAATACAATTTAAAAAAAAATAAGAGTCATCAAATAGAAATTTTAAAGGAACGTGAAGAAATTACTGGAAACATAGAACAATATCATCAAGAATTGAATAAATTGAAAGAAATTGAACAGAAAAAGACACGCGAAGCCAGATCGGCAAGACAAGATGAAATAAAAGTTAAAATTGCAAAAGAAAAATCTTTGGAAAACCTCAGAAGAAAGGAACTCAACCGAGAATTAGAATCCATTCGCAAGGAAGAAGAAAAATTACAAAAAGAGATTTTAAGGATTCAGCAAAGACAAGGTCCAATTAGACCACCTAGAAGTAGATTGTTTCTTTAAATTCATGCATACAATATGTCCCCCTAAGTTGGAATCATAGGGAAAACTTTTTTATTATTAATTTTAGGAAAAAAAGTTATTCTCCATAAAAAGCTCTGCATCATCTAAAACCTATAAAACATTCATCAAATATCAAATTCTTCAGTCGTATACGAGGTTTGTCAAAAAATATTAGTTCCACTCAGGAGTAAAGTACCTTTGACCCTTAGATTCCCGTGCATTCGTTATCAACGCAAATAACCGTGAGGGGTACCTCGGGAACCCCAAGTTTGAGCACATGTACAAAAATTTTATTTAAGAAAACATTATGCTGCATTCAGATAACGTTCATTTCTCACAACCTCAATGCACCTGCTTTTATAAGCACTCCTAAGAAACAGTCCAATTTGTCTAATTCAACTAATGGGCTTGTTCAAGAAAAATTTTTTTAGTTGATAATAGAAACTGGAACTCATTTTAAACAGATTCCCAAAATTTTAGATTTTTCCACAACGTTTAAACCCTCAAATTAATTAAAGAAATTGGATTGAACGCAAATGGGGCGTGGTTACCTGTGACGTCACACTGCATATGCCATACCTAACGTTTGAAACGCCGCGAGTCGAGAGCTGTGTATTGTGTAAGAAAAAAAAACGCTGGACTGTACCTACTGTTTCGTTATTTCATTATGAAGGGAGTGAGAAAAAAGTAGTAAATGAATATTATTTGATTCCCGACTGTCCTAACACATCCAAGAATGCACCAGAAAAATATATATACATTAAAACAGTGAGCAGTGGAATAGTTAAATTAAAACCTTGAGTAGTACCGAGATTGTTTGACTGCCAAAAATTAGAGTAGCAATGCATAGTTCAAAGCAACAGTCACAGTTTTTACAAGTTAAGCTCAGAAAATAGAGCATCTGATGATGATAAAGTGGAGGAAGAAAATCGAATGGATATCACACGAATGGAACCTATATCTCGGGAAATATGGGTTCAGGCTTGCATTAAAGGGGCCCACTTACTAGGAAGGAAGCGCGTGTTACGGTGTACAGTGGAAATGTTGTGTGTAGGGCTTTCCGCCGTTAGAAATTTGGAATGCGCAATTCGCTTGGTCGGAATCAGGATATTTTTGATTTTTAGCGTGTGCAGTGCTCATCGTACGGGGAAGAACGAAAGTGTATGTGCAACAAGTCTGTACACGTTTCATATTTTTACCAGTACTGTGTCGGGTTCAGTATTTTTAAATTTGACATTTTTTCCAAAAAATGAATGATCTAAGAGTAAGAATAATCCGACTAATGCTTGAGGTGAAATTATTGTTGAAAATTTCAGATCTTCGTAGCTCCTTCCAGTTGCCAAAAATCGCAATGTAGCAGTGAGTCTTTTATGTGGAGTTATAGCTTGCCGCATACGAGTGTTTTCTTTTTGTATTAAAGCAGCCACTAGAGATAATAATTCAAAGTACGTGTCTTGATTCATTTTCAAGTAATTATGCCAATCTGAGGGATCCAGTCGCAATTCCTCTAATAGATTAATATGAGAATACGTAGCCCGTTTTTTGTAACCAAGTCTTCACCCATTTTGACCGAGGTTTTCGTTTAATAATACACTTTTCCTTAATAACTACACACGCCACTGCCATTAACATAAGATCTTTTTTCGACGTCATGTCATGCTTCTCACACATCCTCACTCAACAAGCAAAAGTGTCTGTGTGTGGGAAATATGAAAGTACACGTTTACTTTACAGCAAACATGCAAATACTTAACTGCGCATTCTTCCTTCCTAGTGAGTGGGCCCGTTAAGGCTTATGTACGTTCCAAAGCGATTCAATGCGGTGGCGAGGGGTTTTATATGTATATGGGAAATGGCTAAAAAGAGAAAATGCACTAGCAGTGAGATAGTTCCAAAGAAATCGTGAAAGGAAAAAGACAGAAAACCTATGAACTAAGAGTTTTCAATATCCACTAGTGGTCCTTCTTCTACATCTAGCTCGTCAGAATTAAGTATGTCAGATCCGAATATCTCATTTTATCTAGACACTAATATAGTCAGACGAAATAGAATATTTTATTTAATAGAAAAAAAATCCAAAGCTTTATTTGGGAGTTCCGAGTCATTCATTATTTGTTGTTAGCTTGTTAACTAAAAAAATGTGAGCTGGACAAGCTTGATATTTTTTTAACATTAAAAAAGATAAAATTGAATTTACCTTATAGGATATTAGGAGACGATTTTGGTGTGGCACTTTCCAGAGTATGTAGCATTATACAAAAAACTATACCGTTATTAGCCAGTTACCTCTAACAATGGTTGCAAGTTAAGAAAAGACTTCCTACTCCCTCCAGACGCAGATTTGAAAATGTACAATGTATTATAGATTGTTTTGAAATTTCGATTCAGAAACCAAGTGTGAATTCTTTGTTTCTATTAATGTAGTCCCTCACCATAAAGATATCTACTTCAGGTGAATTTTCAGAATTTGATTCAATAAATCCAGTATCTACTGAGTACTTACATCTTTAGTAGCAAAAATCACTAACACTTAAAATTTAAAGATATTGCAGCTGTAACCAACTTTCTTATGTGAAACGCATCGGTGCAGAGCACAATATGCAATGTGACGTCACAGTCGGTTCTGTCGCTTATTAAGGGACCTCCATTTTCAACCTCTAATATCTAAGTAGTGGGGAAAGTTCCAGAGCTGAATATTTCACTAGTTATTTTGATGATTCAGTTTTACAAAATAACGTAAGAAAAACCGAGAAAATATTTCATTGATAACAAGCCCACAGACCATTGCTTTTGTTTGATCGGATTTTTCCCATTCCATCTGCATAATATCTAGCCGCTTCTTGGTTGGTACAATTGCATACAACATCTTCCATTTCTGTGGTTGAAAATAAGTTGAACATTTCTATAATTGTATTTGACGATTTGCTGTACTCTGTAAGACCCGGTCGTGCATTTACAAAATTTCTTTGAAGTCTCCTTCCAGTAAATGGCTAACTCTGCCATTACATACCAGATTTGGAAATATATTTAGGACGAACAGACTGTATATTATGATCTTGGTCTGAAATTTCTTTATCCAAACTTTCCTTGCTTTGAAAATCAAAATTATCTTCAGTTCTTGGAATATGTTCATTTCGAAAAGCATCGTGTTCACTATCGAAATCATTGTCATTGTCATACTCCATTTCAGAATCTGAATAATTAAGATAACCTATCTCCTCTATTTCACGCTGTGATAATGGTCTTTTCCTCTCAAAACATCTCATGTTCGGTGCTGAAATATGCATAATATTTAGTTACTTCAAATCCAGTGCGGGGTTCCTAAGGTACCCCACTTACCTTTTTTAGCTAAACGAAATACAAATTGCGAAATCTCTGTACGAACTGAAAACACCCGCAGTCAACACAGACTAACACATAGCTGAACGCAACGTTGCCAGTTTCTTAAAATATAGATTATATTTGAGAAATTATGCCTATGGGGTTCCTGAGGGTTCCTGGGATCTAAAGGTTAAATTTGACAATATCGAAAAATTTTATTAAAAAAGTTGATCAGAATTAAAAACTACGATTAAATATGTAATTACATTCATTTAAATTGAAACTCCAGATTATTTTATTTTTTACTAATCTTGTGATTACGAAACACATAATCATATTTTAGGTTTTCTATGTTTTTTAATATTTTTTTGCATTTAAAACGCAAAATAAGTGCATATTCATTTATTTTGCAAATAATAAAATACATTCAAAGTTATAAAGTTAACATTATATTAACACCCCGATGCACGACGGTGGTCTGTCAGAACAAGGGTACTGGCCTCAGTACTGTTTCTTACACATATAAACGAATAATATAGAGATCTGGGGTTCTCAGTACCTTTCAGAAACATACAAAAAAGTATTTTACGATATGTTTTGGAAAAACAAAAATTTCGGTTTTTAAAAAATTCATCACTTTGTCCTAATAGACCACCGTCGTGTGGTCTTGTAACTTTAAGAATATTTACATCCATCTGGCGTACAACGTTTGCAATGTCAATACTTTTGTCATACATAAATTCAATACCCAGACGAAGATTATAGTAATAATAGGAGGCTAATTGTAAGAAATCGGGAGCTTGAATTGATGAAGGAACACATGTGTTCCAGAGCCTCTACACATATATCCAGACTTCAATTGCCAAGTTTACTAAACCTCAAGCTCTACCAGGATCTGGTAGGTAGGCCAATAAAAGATGATACTGTTGTAACGTCCTTTCCGCCGTTACTGGTCGATTTGACGCCTAAACTCTGGTAACGGATGCCTCGGGCGCCAGTTTTTTAAAGTGGTATGTTCCACTTGCTCCGGGCAGCGTCAGTGAAGAAGGAAAATACTCCAGGGGTCAATATGGTGTTGACGAATGCACTGTAGCCGGTGAAACAGATTTTACCTGTCCTCCTGGATTGCCAACCTGGGTATTCGCTGCTGTATTTTTCCTCGGCGTTGCAAGAAGTTGAAGGAAAACAATGCTTATTCTCAATGTATTTATTAAATCCTCGAATAACAAAAATTAACACAAAATTACTACTCTAAAAGCAACGGTATCTAAAAGCGCCAAACTACGGGTTATTACTACGAGGAACGGGGTTTGCAAGCGAAAGCGGGTGCATGTTAAAGCGAAAAGTTAAGCGTGCGCAAACAAAGCTCTCGACCAGTCAAAGTTCTACGGCAGAGGGGTACGGTTCTCAGGTTACGCGTTATGAAATTCTCGCCCTGTGTTTCTTGTAACACTTTTCCAATATCCTATCCTGACTCGGTTAGCTGAAGGCCCAAACACGACTACCACTGAGATGTGAAAACTCAGCGC
>CAJUYG010002088.1:40683-59743 GCA_910591675.1 Galerucella calmariensis
CCACTTAAGAAAAAATCTAGAAAATAAAAATTTCTATAAACTGTAATATACCTAACTTCAAATTAAAAATTTTACAATTCAATTTTATGTTTCCACTAATTTTGTGGTAAACGTACAGTTCTTGAAATTTGTATAGGGCTACGGTTTCATTTTTTAAATATACGATGCTGTTTAAATATACGATGCTGTTCTAAGTAGATGTTGCCAGTCGGACTCCCTCATGAAAGGTTCCGTACCACTATCTATAATAATGAATATTCTGCTAAATATTTCAAACGTCTACCTGTTGTTGTTATTATTATCAAGCAGAATAATTATTTTTTGAAATAAAAGTAACAATTAAAAAAAAACTTTTTCACGGGAATCGAACCCGGGTCTACGGCGTGAGAGTCTGGATTGCTTACTACTCAACCACTGAGAGATATGAAAATTGTTTATCTATAACGTCAGATGTACATAATACATAATTTTATAAAATCTGAGGTCTCCTCAAATACCCATTTTATTCTGGTTTAAGTATTATTTGTTGGTAATTTGTACGGATTATTTCTTTCAAGTTTATCTTTGTAAATGAATATTCTTGATCCAGTGCGCTTCTATGAGAAACTTTGACAAGTTATTTTGACGTTTCTTTTAAATTGAAAAAAGATGAATGACGGATACTTAACTCGAATGCTGATTGGTGGATTTCATACACCTTCTAGAATGTATATGAAATTATATCCGTCTAGTTAACTGATGGCCTACATTTCCATTTTGTAAACTGTGCAGAATAGTAGTTTGTGCAACTAGTGTGGATATGGACAATCCACACGATTCGAACATTATATTTTTTCTACGATCCCTTCAAGAAAAAATCTAGAAAATAAACATTTGAATATACTGTAAAATAAATATAACTTGAAATTTAAAATGTTCAACAATTTTATTTATAATCGTACCAATTCAATTTTATGTCTTCACTAATTTTTTTGTGATAAACGTACAGTTCTTAAATGTACAATTTGTACAATGTTACGGTTTCCCTTTTTAAATATGCGAAGCTGTTATAAGTAGATTTTGCCAGTCGGACTCCCGCACGAAGGGTAGGTATCGTACCTTTATCTACAATAAATATGCAAAATACGAAATATTTCAAGCGTCTACCTGTTGTTGTTATCAATATCAAGCAGAATAATTATTTAAAAATAAAATCATTAATAAAAAAAATTTGTTTCATGTGGATTGTCTGTATGGCACTTGAACGATTGAGCACTCCGCCTACGGCGTCGTGCTCAAACTTCGTCCTCGTGCGACATGGTCTGACATGTTTACCACTCAACCACCGAGATCTTTTATAAGGACATGTCCATCGGTAGCTCCTCAATTACCTATTCTATTCTATTTTTAGTATTTGTTATCAATTTATACGGACTATTTTATTCGTTCATTTTTGTAAATAAATATTCTTAATCCAGTGCTTCTGAGAGAGACTTTTTTGACAAGTTATTTTGACGTTTCTTTAAATTGAAAAAAAGATGAGTGACGAGTACTAAACGCGAATACTGATTGGTGGATTTCATATAAGTACGTTCCAGGATGTATATGAAATCATAATATACGTTCAGTTAACCGATAAGGCCTACATTTCCATTCTTTAAACTGTGCAGGAAATGGATAATATACATATGGGTGTAGAAAAGATGGATAATATTTATGCGGGTGTAGAAAAAACATTTTTCAATTTTTGATCCAGTGGAGTACATTAGTATCGAAAAATAATCGATTAATCGGGTGATCAATTAATTTAATCGGGTGATTGATTAATCGATATATATTCTTTTAAATAATCGATTAATCTAATGATCTAAAATAATCGATTAATCGATAACAATCAAATAATCGAAATAAATTGAATATTCGGAAATAATCGGTTAATCGGAAACTATCTATTGATCGGAAATACTCGATTAATCGAAAATAGTCAAATAATCGAGAAAAATTGAATATTCGGAAATAATCGGTTAATCGGAAATACTCGATTAATCGAAAATAATCAATTAATCGAAGATTGATTGATTTATAATCAATTGATAGTCGATTGTAAATCGATCATTAACTGATTATTGTTAATCGATAACCAATCGATTATTATTAATCGAATATCAACCGATTAATTTCGATAAATCGATTAATTTTAATTAATCGATTATTTTTTATCAATCGATTATCTTCGATTTATTGATTAATCGAAAATAATCGATTATTTTATATAATAGATTATATTTTTTGATAATCTCCCAATCCTATTAGGGGTGGGCAAAATATTCCATTTATCGAAACATAATCTATTAATCGATAATAAGTATTTTTCTCTAAAAAAACCACTAAATATAATCACAGTTATATATATATTTTAAATAATCGATTAATCGAATGACCTTAAATAATCGATCAATCGAAAATAATCAAATAATCGAAAAAACCGAATATTCGGAAATAATCGGTTAATAGAAAACAATCGATTGATTCGAAATACCCGATTAATCGAAAATAATCAATTAATCGAAGATTGATTGATTTATAATCAATTGATAGTCTATTGTAAATCGATCAATAATCGATTATCAATCGATTATTATTAATCGAATATTAACCGATTATTTTCGATTAATCGATTAATTCCGACTAATCGACTATTTTCGATTGATAGATTAATCCAAAATGATCGATTATTGGAACTTTAGTTCTTTACGCCAGGTTATGTTTGAGCGACCAGGGGTCGCGACGCAAAACATCTGACCGTTACGCGTTACGTTACGCTGCGCTATGTTACATCGCTTCGTTATGTGCCTTGCTTTTGCGTGCTTGTGCCTCCTTAGTCTCTCTCTTGTTTACGAAGCAGCGATTCATAATAATAAATATGCTCCTGCCCGGATTCGTACCCGGGCCGCCCGCGTGCAATGCGAGCATTCTAACCACTGAACCACCGATGCTATATTGAAATTCTATGCAAAGCTGGTATTCGCAGTGCTAGTGATCTACTTGAATTTGTTCGGATAAATTTTTACTACTATTTCCATAATTTTTTTTTGCGCGATTAAGGGGTCTAGCTACTTTTCGAAATACAGGGTGTTGAAATTTTGAAAACTTGAATGTTTTAATTCGATAACTTTAAAATGGATAAAAATCTAGGAAATAAAAATTTCTATAAACTGTAATATAACTTCAAATTAAAAATTTAACAATTCAATTTTATGTTTCCACTAATTTTGTGGTAAACGAATGTCCAATTTGTATAATGCTACGGTTTCCTTTTTTAAATATACGATGCTGTTATAAGTAGATGTTGCCAGTCGGACTCCCTCATGGAGGGTACCGTACCATTATCTATAATAATGAATATTCTGATAAATATTCCAAACGTCTACCTGTTGTCGTTATTAATATCAAGCAGAATGATTATTTAAAAATAAAATTAACAATAAAAAAAATTCCTCTCGGGAAATCGAACCCGGGTCTACCGCGTGAGAGTCTGGTGTGCTTACTACTCAACCACCAAAGAATATGCAAATTGTTTATCTATAACGTCAGATGTATTACATAACTTTTGCTTAAAAGGAACTAAAGTTCCTACCGTGTGTCCCGCGACACGTTCTACCTTTTTTGTTTATTCTAATTTTCTTAATTAAAAAGATAAAACTACAATTTATATTCTAATTTAGTTCGAAATTATAATTAATGAATAAATCTTGAGTTGAAAATACATATGTGTGAATTTATTTTAATTTTTAATTTGTAATTTATCCAACAACTAAATTATTGGTTAGATACTTACATGATTATCGAAGAGCATTTGAGTGGTAAATTCTCTTTTTTGCTGTCCTAATTGACGAATTATATTTGGTGTCAGATTATCGTTATTTGGTATGTTCATTTCAACATCAGTTTCTTCATGCAAGTACCGAAAATCTTCATCATTTAAACGTTTAGCAATATTATGAAGTATAACGCAGCAAATTATCGTCGATGGTATTTTTTCTAATTTACTTCTAATTTTATACTGGAGGACAGGAAACCTTGCTTTTAATTGTCCGAAGCATCGTTCAATTATTACTCGTTCTCGGCATAAAACATTGTTATAATTTTGCTGCGCTTGGGTTGTAGGATTTCTCCAGGGAGTCATAATCCAAGGCGAGATAGGGTAGCCGTCGTCTCCTAATAATAAACATTCTTCTGGGCTGTTTTTGAGAATGTTGTATATGTTAGAATTTTTAAAAATTCTGCTATCGTGCACAGAGCCTGGCCACTGGCAGTCTACACTTGTAAAAATTTCTTCTGCATTGCAAGTTGCCTGTACGTTAATGCTAGGATATCCTTTTCTGTTTATATATTCATAACCAAATTCTGAAAACTTAGGAATCCTGACGTGTGTACAGTCTATCGAACCGATAGCAGTTGGAAAACGGTATCTTTCGGACCACAACCGTTTAGCTGCAACAAAATCTTCGGCACATCTAGGAAATCTAATCCAAATATTGGTCTTCTCCAAAACTGCATGCATTACGGAAGTAAATATCTTACAGACAGTAGTTTGGTGAACACCGAGTTCTTCACCTACAGAATTTTGAAAATCTGGATCCGACAAATGTCGCAGAAAAACTTTCATCTTATTCATAGCTGATAATGCAGCCCCTCGCCTCTCACCAGTATCAGTTAAAAAATAATTTGCTAACCACTCAACATTTTCGCGGTCAAATCGATATAACTTTCGGAAATCATCGTCTTTGCAATTTTTACGTACACTATATATTTTTCTTTTACGCACATTCATATATTCAGCCATAATTTAAAAGGTTTTGATAAAAACTCACGTGTATGCAGCAGGAGAAGCAAAATTTGAATGATTCGAGCAAATGATGCAAGGTTAGACCTACCTTAAAAATTTGCAAGCAATTCCTACATTAGAAAAAGCAATTCCTTGACTTATTCATCGCATTTTCAGCAAATGTAAGCAATTCCTTATACTTTTTAAGAAAATGCTTTTACTAATAGCAATTTCTAAAATTTTCAGCAATTGCTCTAAGCACAAGCAATTACTCAAGGTTTTATTCATTGGCTTTCAAGCATTTACTTTGATTTTATAAGAAAAAGTAATTGCTAGATTTTTATTCATTAGGGCCATGGTGTTTTCAAATATCAATCCTCATATTTAAACCGAAGGCGCGTATTTTGTATTGAGTGAAATAATCTAGGAGATCGGTCGAGACTCTATGCCGCTCAAATAATCGTGAGGAAAATTTTTGAAAACTCATTTTCACCCCCTGAAACCGAGATATGAAACTATACGCCGTTTGTTACATTTGATAGTAGAATCATAAGAGATCGGTCCAGACTCTATGATGTTTAAAAATAATCGTTCGGAAAATCTAGGAAATATTATTTTCTTCCCTCCAAAGAGGTAATTTGAAACTTTACGGCATTTGTTTCTTAGATTATACAACACAAAACATAAATAAATATTTTACAGTAGAGCCGTACAAAAAAGTAGTGTGAAAAGCCGCGGGAAATTTTTTATTTTCCGAGATTTTCCTACCTAAGAAAAATCATCTGAAAATTCACGGCATCTGGTGCAATAGGCTCCTTTTAGAATAAGATAATATAAAAAAATCATGCCGTACAAAAATAATGGTCTGGATAGTCTAAACATCAGAAGCTGGGATGCAACTGAGAAACCGACTGTGTAAAACATGAACTTGTCGCGATAAGTTTATACTCGACAAGTTCGGCGGTGTTGAGAGAGAATGAAACTTGAGATACAGCTATCTCTCTTGCACGGCTCTGTGATTCGCTGACGAATGCTCTTCGCATATAGGGTAACGTTTTCAAAGGAGCATATTACTTTTCTATACAATACATTGACGTGTTACGAAATACAGTAGAACAAATGCCGTAAATTTTCAGATATTTTTTGAGTAGGAAAATCTTGGAAAATAAAAAATTTCCCACGGCTTTTCACACAACTTTTTTTGTACGGCACTACTGTCAAATATTTATATGTTGTATAATCTACAGAAACAAATGCCGCACAGTTTCAAATCACCTTTTTAGAGGGTAGAAAATGAGTTTTCAAAAATTTTCCTAGATTTGCCTCACGATTATTTTTGAACGGCATAGAGTCTGGACCGATCTCCTATGATTCTACTATCAAATGTGAAAAACGGCGTACAGTTTCATATCACGGTTTCGGGGGTTGAAAAATAAAATGTTCAGTTTTCCACTGCGCTTTTCTGCACAAGAGAAAATGTACGCCATAGTGTTGGAACTGATAGTGGCATGATAAACTATCGTTCTGAATAGGTTTGCTGCTGTTTCAAATCGCGACACTTTTTCCCCATGGGCTCATAGTCTATAGATATGTCATATGAACTTTTAGTTTTAATTATAAAATAAACACTAATGAAACAATAATTTTATATCTGAGACACTAGATGAATAGGATGGGGATTTTCATTACAAATATTTTCGTACTTTTTTAACATATCCATACTTAAAATATAATACTAATTGTATATCACAACGCAATTGTTATTTCATCCAAATGCTTTTTAATATCTTCTAACTTTTCCATATCACTATTAGAACTTTTACATTTATGAACAACTAAAGAGTGATAAAAATGTACTGCAAACAGGACAAATGATATTAGAACAGGAATCACTATAACTGTTGCAGCAACGGCAGCGGTGAAGGAGTAGTCCCAAAATTTCACCCAGCAGAGTATTGCAATTTCCAACAAAAATAAGAACAGGCCTGAAACATATAAATTAATGTTAACTTGTCATACTTTTAAGGTATAGATTAAAATTTATAAAATTAAATACGTGCCTTAAGAACCTAACTTTAAATTAAGGTAAAATTATCTCCGTATGTTCCTTGTGGTATATCAATAATTATTCTTTTGTTACTCATTGAGAAACTTAACCACAATCTTGGAATAAAAATCTGAAACCTTACGCAACGCGTAGATATAATTTTTTGTTGACCACAAATGTCGAGTGTTGAGATGAATTGTTTAATGTTCTGAGGTTACTTATGATAACACAACTGTTAATTGTTAGACTCCGTTTCACATAAGAAGAGCCCACCATAGGCTAGAATTTGCAGTCGTATGCGCAAAGAAGCTGCACATAACAATATCTGAACATCAATATCGGTCAAGGCCCAAGGCTTTTGTTTATCAAATGGAATAAGTGATGTAATGTTTTTCTTATTTATTTGAACTGTTTTTACCGTGGGATAAAGTTATACGCTCACTATGGCTAATTACTATTGATTTATTGAAGAAACACTTACACACTATAATAAACTTGATTTATATACACACTACTTAATGTCTACTAATTTATCTACACTCCGTATAATAATTGTCCTAATTTATTTTCAACACTATTTATATTCACTATCTGTTCACTCACTGTATACTGAAACTGTTTACCGATTCACTGTATACTGAACAACACTGAACAGTGTCTAGCGTATCGTCGATCCAAGGCAGAGTATAGCTGTCCTTTCTCGTCACGTTATTTAGCTGGCGATAGTCCACGCAGAATCTGGTATCTCCATCCTTTTTCTTGACGAGCACTACTGGAGACACCCATGGACTAGTAGATGGTTCTATTACTTTTTCTTCCTCCATCTCTTGAATTATTCTTTCAGCTT
Organism: Galerucella calmariensis; assembly: GCA_910591675.1. Classification (NCBI taxonomy): domain Eukaryota; kingdom Metazoa; phylum Arthropoda; class Insecta; order Coleoptera; family Chrysomelidae; genus Galerucella; species Galerucella calmariensis. Next base: position 48,385 of record CAJUYG010002088.1, read on the forward strand.
TTCTTTCTTCGCTTGTGGTAGCATCGACCAATATTTTGGGATGGGCTAAACGAAGCGTCCTCTGCATATCAGGGTCACGTAAGCCATCAATAAAGGCTTGGATGCCTAGACATTCCATCATGTTCTCTGGTGCTGATGGATAAGCAAATCGGACAAGTCGGGCGATATCGACCTCATACTCTTGAAGGGTTTCGTCACGTCTCTGCCTTCGATTTGGGATTAATAATTACTAATTACTATTGATTTATTGAAGAAACACTTATACACTATAATAAACTTAATTTATATACACACTACTTAATGTCTACTAATTTATCTACACTCGTTATAATAATTGTCCTAATTTATTTTCAACACTATTTATATTCACTATCTGTTCACTCACTGTATACTGAAACTGTTTACCGATTCACTGTATACTGAACAACTCCTCGACTCACTTAAAAACCCGCGTATATATAGTCCTTCGTAACTCCAGAGCCTTCTTGAATATACCACCTCTGCGTATAATTTATAATTCGAGAACATTCGTGAATAAACCATTGTATGGTACGCTTCGAGAACAGTCTGAATATTACCTGCGAAAAAACCTTTCTAGAAAGGTCGCATTCATAGTTTGCGACAGAACCGGCTTCTGAATCAGTGAGTTCGTAACAGTAATAAAAAAAGCAATTCCTGATTGTGAAGTTGAACAAATTTTTGTATCACTGAAGATAATAATAAATGCTTTGTATTGGGTGGAGTTTATATTCCCCCAACATCAAATTTAAATACATACATGGATCATTGTAATTCAGTTGAATAGGCTATGGAAGAACTTGATACTGTGTGGTGATTATAATGTACCAAACGCTACTTGGAGCAATGATGACTTGGGTTTAATAGTGGAATGCCCAGATGACTACCCTGCGGTGTATCTGTCTAATTATTTTGGTTATTTTAATATGTATCAAATTAATAATATACCCAACAGTCAGAATGTTTTTCTAGACTTGGCATTTACAAATTTAAATAATGTTGATGTGTTTATTCCAATTGATTCATTGTTTGATAACAGTATACACCATTCGGCTATGGTTTTGAAATTGCCTTGTGTTGAAAATAATGATCAGTTGAACTACGAGGAATTTTATTATGATAATAAGAATGCAAATTATTTAGGGTTAAATGATTACTTTGCTTGTATTAACCGGGAGCTACTTTCATTTTACGAGCACGATGTCAATCACACTTTGGCATTATTTTATGATATTATATACACAGGCTTCGACTTTTTTATTCCACTCAAAAAGTTTAAAACCAGCTCATTTCCAGTTTGGTTCGATAGTAGATTGAAGCATTTAACTTATTTAAAAAAGAAAATCCATAAGCAGTATAATCTGTATGGTAGAAGGGATGATTATTTGAGATTTTCTTATTTAAGAAACGATGAATGTAAACAACTGTCTTCTCAATGTTATAAAAACTATTTGAATGATATCGAAAATAATATTATGTCGTATCCTAAACATTTTTGGAAATTTATAAATAGTAAACGAAAATTTTACAGTCTTCCATCTAGTATGTTCTATGGTCAGTGGCGGCTGTACCTTAAGTGCACTCGTGCGCTGAACCACCAATTCAAAAGATTTAAAAATTACAAAATATTACTTCATCTTTATTTTTAAATTACCATTTTAATATTTACTTTTTAAACATACAAAAACTTATAAAAAATTAAATTTCCAATTATGGTCAAAAAGTTTGAGCGCTTTACTAAACTAATATCGTGCCGCGTGCGCTTCGGCGAGTGCACGAGGACTGCTAATACATCTTGTGTGAGATACGAATTGATACGCCAGACGCGTGAAACAAAAGATAGTTCATAGAAATGTACCGAGTAATAAGACAATTCTCGAGCGCCGCAGGTGCGAACCTAAGATTACCGAGAGCACCCAATGACGAATTGGGCCGGACGGCATGGGCGCGAGGCGACGGCAGCTATGATTGACATCTCGTTATCGGTATAGTTTCACTGTTTGTGTGACGCGTTAATTATTGTTTATTTTATAACTATTTCCGTAATTGTTTTAAGTTTTTGTTTCGATTCTATAATAGAACTTTTATTCTGTACTGTGTTTGGTATTAGTTGAAAATGAGTATAAACATTGATTATATTAAAGAAAATAACAAAATTTTTCAAAGTAAAGTGAACATAAAATTGGCCGGACCGCCACGGCCCTTTTTAAATTTAAAACAAGAGTGCAAATCTAAAAATAAAGCATTTACAGGAAGTTTTAAAAGTGAAATGTATAATAGAAAGAAATGGTTATGTGGATGTTTTTATAAACAATACCCGATTTTAATAAAAGGGGTGATTGAACATTTCGCTTCAGAAAAATGTCGTCGCATTGATTTAATCTATAAAAAATAAACATATGTTATGTCAATTGTTGTTTTGTTGCATTTTCTAATTTTAATATTCTAGTAAAGTGCACCACCAGTTCGATAACCCACCAGCCGCCACTGTCTATGGTGATAGTACAGGTAAAAATAGTCAGGATATAGTTAATTTGTTTGGTACCTTTTTATCAACTACTTATTCAAATTCTAAAATTAATCAGATCCCAATTTTGAACTATAAACAGAATGTTGATGTGATGTGATGTGCTCTCAGGCATAATTGATGTTTTAAAAATGCCTTGGAAATTGTCCATTGGTCCGGATTTTTTACCAGCATATGTGCTTAAGCATCGTATTTTTACTCTTATAAAACCTATCCACTACTTATTCAATTTATCATTGAGTTCTGGTGTATTTCCCTAGTTTTGGAAAACCAGTTATATAACACTAATATTCAAGTCAGGTGACAAGAATAATATCGAAAATTATCGAACTGTTTGTAACCAATCAGTATCACCTAAATTGTTTTATTGTCCTGTGAATAATTTTTTCAAGTGGGATTGTAAAGATTAAGTTAGTTTTCAAAAGCATGGCTTTTCTGAAGGTAAATCTACAAGTACTAACTTGGTACTTTATAATTATTTTATTGCCAATTCAATGGAACATAAAGATCAAGTTGATTCTATCTACACAGATTTCTCTAAAGCCTTTGATAGAGTAAACCATGATTTGTTTATTGCTAAGTTAGGAAGTAACGGATTTGGAGATAAAATTCTCGAGTGGATAAGTAGTTTTCTTTCTGGTAGGTGTCAGTATGTAATATATGGAAATTGTTTATCTCAATGTATATCAGTGACCTCAGGGGTTCCACAGGGATCCCACATTGGACCTCTTTTGTTTAATATATTTGTTGATGACATATCATCAATAATTAAAAATGGTGAATTCCTTATGTTTGCTGATGACCTTAAAATATTTCGAGTCGTTAATTACATAGCTGATGCATCTTTGTTGCAAGATGACCTTAAATGCTTAGCCAGTTGGTGTGAAGTAAATATGCTTTACTCAAATATAAAAAAAAAATTTCAAGATTACTTTCAGTAGGTCACGGAACCTTGTCAACTATTGTTACAACATAAGCAATGTACCTCTACAGGAACATAATAATATTAGAGATCTAGGAATAAATTTCAATTCTAAATTAACATTTAAATATATGTATTAACGAAACTACTACTAAGGCATTAAAGACATTGGGATTTGTACTTAGAAATAACAAGTCATTTTCTGTGCAAACTTTAAAGATGTATTTTAGTTTGGTGTGATCAGTTTTGGAATATGGTTCTCTTATTTGGTCTCCTTCATATAATAGGTACTGATATTGAAAGCATTGAGAAAGTACAAAATAAATTTTTGAGAGTATGCGCATACAAAATGGGTTTCAATAGGCAACAATACACATATGATGACATACTTTCAATACTTAATATCTCGACCCTACACCATAGAAGGTTGGAAGCAGATTTGTGTTTTCTCCATAGAATTTTAAATGGTAGTATTCAAATTCCAGAAATATTACGCTTAATATGTTTTAATACTAATACTAGAAGAACTCGTAATACCGAGATATTTAATATTCCATTTCTTACCACCAACTATCAACGTTTAAGAAATCAGTTAAGCTTCTAAATATTTAAGCATATTAATTTAATTTTCAATAATTTTTTTATATATTACTTATGTATGAACTCTTTATACTGAATTAACATTATTTGGTAAAAATAGTAAAACCGTAAATGAATAAATGAACTTGGATGCAATATACTTATAAATAAGACAATAAAAAACAAAGGCAAAAAAGTGGTAATAGTTGTATCAAAAGTGATGTGTGAAACCGGCGTCAACCTGATCAATCACTATAGGCAGCAGAAATGCAAACTTAAATTAAAATCGCTCCTCCTAGTTTGAAAACAAGGTATAATTATTTTCAATTATAAATAACATTTCTCTATGAATTTTATTATAAAAAAATGTATCCATCAGTGAAAGTAAAGTAAAGTTTAAACAGCAAATAAAATAAGAAATAACATAAAACAATATTAGAAATAAGAGCAGACAACATAGGTTTATAGAGATCACTAGAATAAAATAAGAAATAAGAATGAACCAATAAAATCGCAGATTTTTTGACAATGACTTTTGTGTTTTGTGCAAGCGTAGAAAATTTCGTTCTAAGTAAGTACAGTACATAACCTCAACCTTGCTCAATTTTCTTAAGCATTGTATTCAGTTCGTCACCTGAAATGGGTGGTATATTTGCGTTTGAAATGCCAGAAGGCACCAATGGAGTCACTTTTCCCCAATCTATTTCACGAATGGGAACAGCAGGTACTGAGGTAGATGATGATGGCATGGGCCATGTGGCTTGTATGTCTGTGCATGACACACTTTCTTTCTTTGTATGGGCATATTCTGCAGAAAATAATATGGCCCCTACATGACTGCAGACCTCATCATTTCCTGCCATGCATGTACAATGTGCTGTACACACACTTCCATCTTTGGCTATAATACACCAAACATCGAGAGGCTTAAAGTTTGCCCTTTGAGAATGTTTTACCTAAAATTAAAAAAAATATATCAATATAGTTACAATTTCCTTTCCTTCATAAATGAAGAGGGTGGTTAATATTTTACTTTCTAGATAACACTTGATTAAGCATTGCTAAAGCTTACCTTGGCAACTAGGACGTAGAAACCATTTATTATTTTGGTTCCTATTTTGACAACAAAGCCACTCTCAAAATATTCATAAGCTTCAAGACTTTTGAAGGCTTTCATTTGTTCTTTGGAGTAGAAGCTGTGACTTAATACTAAATATGCCACAATATCCATATTATATTATATCAATATTATAACATATCTCTTGGAAAGTTAAAGTAAATCTACATTGCCAATTATTTGTACCTTCATTCGGTACCTAAAACAAAATAAACAATTTAAAATAGGAACAAAAGAACTTTGGTTATGAAACGCACCTTTCACCAACATCGCTGCTTTCTTGCAACAATCTGCGAAGATATTCACTCTCCATCAAAGACATAACTTAAAAAATATTTCTAACACAAAAATGTTCGGTAACACTCTCAAAAACACTTTAAAAATAACAAAAATCTCGCGCTTACAACTGCTTAAAACAAAGATGATTCACCACTGTTATGTGAGTTGTTTATGTTATCTATGGTTTGTGTGCCACCAACCGCCATTTTGGATCACGTGGTTTGGAATGCCTAATTTAGTTGTTATTTCATTCATATTTTTCAAAATTTTGTATTTCCTATTAGAATCAATATAGAAAATTTATAAAGTTTTATTAATGTGAAAAATACAAAGTGATTGGTAATAAAAACTATACAAACGAATGACAAAATCAAAAATGTTATTTAGATTTTAGGTTAGAAAACTAGAACTTGTCAAAAGTGTCAATACGGAAAAGATTGGGGAGTGGATTTGGGTCATGCACAATATCATTTTCCAAATAAAATAAGCGAATAAGCTAAAAGTTGGCCATCTCTTATTCTTATTCCTTATTTAAGCTTATTTGCTGTATAAACGCTGTCTAAGAAGACTTGCTATACCGGATCCTCTACTATGTCTGCGATCTGAACCAAATTAAACCCAAAATGAATGAGCACTTACCAAGGATAGTAGAAAATGCCCAAGCAATTTCTATAAATCCCTCCATTCTTTCGTGGGGACTCTCTGTTACCATTTCCCAAATTTCTAGTTTAGCTATAGCTTCTATGTTTGGAAGTATGTATGTAGAAATCATGAGAGCAAATATATGAACTGCTACTAGTACTGTCGTACATACAGCAAATAATACAAACAACCACTCAGGGACATTAGTGGGTGTGTTTATTTGAAGTTCTACCTAAAAATAAGGAGTATATAAAATAAGTACATTTTTGTAGACAATAATATATCCAAATTAACACCTCACCTTCACCAAATTATCTATATCAAGTTTCTAAATATTTTGTCTTTATATGGAAAATATAAAGCAGAATAATTAATTTTATTGTTTTGTCAACAAAGGAGAAGTGCACCTACCATTGCTACCATTGCGAAACCGGAGAGAAGCTCGGAAGTCGTGGCTGTTGCTTTGAGTTTGGCTCTAGACATGTGTAATCTTTTCCACGAAAGACCGTTGGAAGTATTCGTTAATTGTAATTTCTCGTTATTTACACTAGCTTCAATATCGTAACATCTACAGAAGGGTTTTGGACCGCTAGCATTGCTTTCGTCGTCTCGTATTTTCACCTATAAAAATGTAAATAATAAGTTTTTCTTAGATCCCTCCGAAAAAAGACGTCATTGTTTGTTTTTCTAGTGACGAAAGTTAAATTTATATTTTCAATCATTTTTCGCCCTCGTATATAATGTTTTATGGTTCCGTTAGTTTGACGTTCCTCGTCAATTGTTTAGACTTGTCAGTTTGCACTGAAAGCATTTTTTATTAATTGGAAAGTTGATAATCAAGTAAATTAATTTACGAAAACATGTTGCTTGCTTATTTTGGATACTTGTCCAAAAATCTTGAGTTATCGACGCTATACTTTACGTATTAGATCTTAAAAACCACTTTACGATTAAAAATAATATGGACATCAGTAAATTTCTTAAATGACGTTGTTTGTTTGAAACCAAAAATTGATGGTTATAAAAGCGCAGGAAGTCTAAAATTTTTCGGAAGTAATTACATAAGTGCATCAAAATTACCGATAATTTTTTATGAAAGCATGTTGTCTAATAACTGCATGAGTTTATTTTCATATTTAGCAAAATATGAACCTATCCCAATAAAAACCGTTCCTGGAACGTGCACTTCTCTGGGATTCCAGTTCTAGTAGACTATCATATCGTTAGAATGTCATAAAATAATAATAGTTTACCTAACTAGTGCGGAAAGTGATACTATTCCGCACGCTATTGCAGATGGTCGAACGACGCTTTACCGAGTTCGGCCAGCAATCCTGTGCGAAAAAGTCACTTTACGCACGTGTTAGGTACACTATTTTTTCTACTAGCATGCGGAAAAAACCCAGAAGTTAACATAAAGAAACATTTCTTATTAAATACATATCAACAAATTAATTAAAAAATGATTGAAAAATAAGTTTTTTTTCTATTAAAAATTATAGCAGAATTATAATAAATTTATTAATTTTCTAGTAATTTGGTGAACTACAATCATACAAATATATATTTTAAATACTCAAATGTCAGTATACTCCCCAAAAACTTGACAAATTCACTTTTCCGGACTAGTGCGGAGAAGTGGAATTTTCCGCACGCTAGTAGAAAAATATTTTATTTCACATTTTACCAGAGATGTGATCTACTATGAATGGACCTTAATAAAATTGGACAACAAAGTCTTAAACTTCAAAATATTATTGATTGTCTAGTTGTCATATTTTTTTTCGTTGTGTCAGATATAGTCTAAGATCCGGCTGCAGGATTAGTGCGCTCATCTGTTTTTGCTCAAAACCAAATTTTTATGTATACCCATTTATAATTAGAAGAATATATATTTACCAGGTTGCCTTTCAAAATTTGGCCGCCAGTATTTTTAATTTATTTTTGGGAAAAACTTTCGTTCACTAGTTTTTTGAATAAAATTACGTCTACATCACGGTAATTTATATGAAGATTTTAAAAAATCACGGTTGCCGTTGCTCACCTGGCCGCTCACATTTTTCTTGATTTTTTTCATTATAAAAAAAAAATTACTGCATTTTTCGAAAAATTAATTAATTCAATTATATCACATACAATGAGTTTTTTTAATTTGCTTAAATTAGCATGTAACAGACGATTAAATACTTGAACAAAATCTAATAAAATTTTCAAACAGTACTTTTACAATAAAATATTCTTTCACTCAAGTCACCTTGGTTTTAAATTTTATTCTCAAATCAATATTAAATATATTGATTTGTGATTTTGAAAAGGAAGACATAGTTTTGGAGTATTTATTAAGTCATTTATTTATTACTCACCGGTGGTTGAGAACACTAGCATTCGACGCATGCTCAATGGCTTAAATGGTGTTACACGTGTGATGCCTTTTGGTCAATATAATAAGTTAACAATAATATTTAAACAAAAGACATAAATTCCCTTGAAGCTAATTTCAATAAATCATAAGAATAGAAGTATAGGAAGGTTGCACGTACGAAGTCAAGTTCAGAGCGTGAAATAAACATAAATAGTATTATTTATATTTACTTATGATGAACTTGACTTGTCAACAATCACTATTAATATTAGGGTTAATCTTGATGCGAATGTTAGAAATATTAATATCACAATTCATAAGTTAATAATGAGCAGTATAATGTATAGTAGTAAGTTTAAGTAATAAATAGAACGTATCCCAGGGATACAGGTAGTTGTTTTATTCCTGTAAGATGACCCTCCGAGTGACCAGCAACACCACCTATTCAGAGGCCCTTCCACACCTATAATCTACCAAAGTATCCATCGACAATACATTCATTACATGGCTATCCTGCAAACAATTGGAATTCTGTGAAACATGGGTGGTAAAGCGACAAACCAAGAGGTCCAGGAAAATGGTGTGGTCAACAGTAATTTTATAGTTCAAGAAGAGGAAATGAAAGCAGATCTGGAGGTGAAGACTCTCATCTACATCATTGTGGTTGTTTTGGTACTACAATTTGTATGGTCCGTATACAAAACGTACAAAAGACAAATGAAGAGGGAGATAAGAAGAAATCTACAGCAAAGCACATTGAATATTTAGGATTGGTGAGAAATTTTTTTGTAAACTTTAAAGGTATATTCTGTTTTGTGTTAGTGTTTGATATTTTATTTAAATTTCCTTTCATTGATAATGAATCAATTAATTTTAAATGTCCTCGAGTGATGGAAATGCAGTAATGTGGGATCAATTTGAGATTAGTATGAATTTAATTTTAGAAGATATACGTAAGAATAGTAAGCGAGTGTTAAAAAAGGAGGTTCCTAAAAGTTCAGAAAGTCATATAGATATAATAAATAAGTTGTGTGATTCATTTAATAATTTCTCTAGTTTAATAAATAAGAATTGGCATAAGTTACATGAGGATCAGCAGAGTACATGTATTTTATATTTTGACAAAATCAGAGATAAGGTAGAGAAAGCATTTCAAGTGTTAGATTGTCGGTATAAAGTTCGGTCTCAATTAATTACACGTAATAGTTTAATTAATAAAGAAGTATTAGAAACCATGAGCGAGGATAAAATGGCATTGAGTATGAGTGGTTTTTTCAATTTAGCTGGTAAGATATTACCAAATGAGTTTAATGGCGATACAAGCAAACTACAGTCTTTTGTAGATGCGGTTAGCCTACTACAAGTATACGCAGCAGAGCATGAGAGTAATGCTGTGTTATTCGTAAAAACAAGACTGACTGGAAAAGCCAGGGTTCTGATTACTACGGAGAATTTTTTAAGACAAATAGTCGATACACTTAAGAAAGACAGTGCTAGTTTGGTAAGTGCTAAACTGAGGCAAAATAATAAAGATCTCGTCGGATATGCTTCCGAAATGGAGAAACTGACCGAAAATTTACAAGCCGCGCATTTGGCAGAAGGAATGCCAGTACACTTAGCAACGAAGTATACTACAGAAGCAGCAGTAAAATCATTGATAGACAACTCAGCATCAGAACGGATAAAAACCGTTATAGCAGCTGGAAATTTTACGACACCGCAAAAGGTGATGAATAAACTGGTTTCCATCAATGTGGGAAACAATCAGTCAACAGGAAGTGTTCTGCATTATAAGGCAGATAGGAATAAGTTTTTGTCGGGAAATAGGTATTTTCCTCAGCGAAGACACTTTTATGTTAATCATAGCGGAGGAAATAACTTTCATAGGAAAGGTAACTATGCCAATAATAGGAAATTTCAGGAGAATCAAGGAGAAAGAAGATTCAAGGGGTATAAAGGTAGTTCAAATCAGTATAGGGAAAGACCTTACAATAGGTTTAATAATAATTATAGAAATGTAAGAATGTGTGAGAGTGAAGAAAAAAGAGAGGAAGATGAACAAAAAGAATTGGGGTTTTGAAAAAGAAGGGTTGAAATCCAAAATTTTAAATAACTTGCTTAACAATAATCGTATCTGTAGAGTAGGGAGGGGGAGTGTGTAGGCTCACAGCACTTAGGCCACATGTGACCCATTGTACATCCTCCCGAAGAGTTGTCCTCCTAGGTCATTGTCTATCCTGTCCTTCTCAGGAAGGTGGACAGGTCACTGGGAGACATCTCATTTATATCGGCAGGTGTAGGCCAAGACTTACCGAACACACACACACTCTTATTGACGATAACTCCGGACACTCGCATAAGACATGCCTGACAGTTTCATCTTCCTGTTCACACATCCTGCATAGAGGTGTGTCCACTAACCCCATAGTATGGGGGTGTTTCCTTAGTTGACAGTGACCAGTCAGAAATCCTACTGTTAAACGTAGGCTTTTCCTGGTCATCGCCAAATATTTCTTCGGCGCCAGCTTCCCAGGGTCGCCCATGGTGATCCTGGCAAGACTGCATCCTTTGATTCCATCCCATCTCTTAAGGGATTGAGCATGGGTGTAATGTTTGGCTAGTTCCGCAATTAATAATAATATATATAGTGTAGGATGAACATTACAAAATAGCGATAATTTTTCGAATGTTTCCAACTGATGTGGATAAATGGCTAGATTGGTTCAGGTTCAGACGAGTAGTCCTTTCCTGCTCTTCCACCAATGCCAGTAAATATAAAATACTTAATAAAATATAAAACTAACACTGATTGAACAATACATATCAACAAGAAAATGACAAATTTTAAACGAGGAGTAATTAAAATAATATATATATATATATATATATATATATATATATATATATATATAT
>CAJUYG010002089.1:7716-26442 GCA_910591675.1 Galerucella calmariensis
TGTGCTGATCAGCCAATATTGATTATATTAATCAAAATAGTTTTCTTTTAAATCATGTCTTCTATTACCACAACTATGGCTATTATTTTAGGTGAGGGCCCCTCTTCTATCCAATAGTTTCCTAGGTATAGTACCCCAGGACTATTTTGGTGTGCTAATCAGCCAAAATTGATTATATTCATCAATTTTTTTTTAATTATGTCTCATTACTACAACTATGGCTATTAGTTTAGGTGAGGGTCCCTCTCTATACAATAGTTTCCTAGGTATAGTGCCCCAGGGCTAATTTGGTGTGCTAATCAGCCAAAATTGATTATATTCATTAAAATGGTATTTTTTTTAAATTATGTCTATGGCTATTAGTTTAGGTGCTATTAGTTTAGGTGAGGGTTCCTCTTCTATCCAATAGTGTCCTAGGTATCGTGCCCCAAGGTATTTTAGTGTGCTAACCAGCCAAAATTGATTATATTCAACAAAATAATTGTTTTTTTTGGAACTATGTCTTTTCTACCACCACTCTGGCTATTAGTATAGGTTTGGGACCCTCTTCTACCCAATAGTCTCCTAGGTATAGTGCCCCAGGTCTTTTTTGGTGTGCTGCCAATATGTGGAGGTACTATCCATAAAACCGTGACTTCGGTTTTTAAGGAGGAGAGGCGATTACTTTCTTGAACTCCCAGTCAAAAATCCCTTGGAGAAGTTGACTAATGAATTAGTAAACCTCAGCAGGGACCAAATAAGGACAGTGGCGGGTTTACTCACCGGTATCTGTAACCTGAGTAAGCACATGCTTCCAATAGGCATAAATAGGAAGAAACCTATTTGTTGGTTGTGCATGGGATTGGAGGAAGCAGTCTATAACATTATCTTTGACTGGGAATCATTATCTCATTGGAGATATAGACTTCTAGGACTAAAGCATCCAAGGGAGGATTTCTCCAAGAAGTACCTAGCGAAAAGTCTGTTGAGCCTGATAAGGGCTACTGGTCTCTTCATATAAACAGCACAACTGAGAACACAAAAAGCTTAAAGGCTGAGTTGTCGAGGACTTTAAATCTCTGAACGGTGCTATAGTGAATGATTTCAAGAAATGTCTTCTCCATGTGTCCAAAACACATTCAATACAACTTAGGGTGGTTATATTTCGATTTTAAGATTAAAATCCAGGATCAAAATATTTTCTTTCATTTGAAACTTCCGATAATTCTTCATAGGAGATAATTTCAACCTGTTAATTAATTTCTTTTCAACGTTTTTATATTAATTACTAAAAATTATTATTATGCAAATTACGTATTTGTAACAAAACTAAAATTCGCCTTAAGGTTATAATAAACTTGTAGAAGTCAATGGCTATGACTACAAAAAATTTTCTGCAAGATTCTCGAAAACATCGACTAAACACTTTCTCTTCCAAGTATACGTAAATACCTGGTGCACCGGCTAGGCCGATTCAATGACGACGAAACGGCGAGGATGCCGTCGACCCGACTACACACCAGGAAGCGGATCTACCCGCAGAAGTTGTTTTATGTATATTGCAACATTAAATACGTACTCGATACGGACATAGTTGCAATCAAATGTTTGCGTTTTTATAGACCAGTTCACTGTTTAGAAAAGTAGCATGAAATTGTATTCTATAGAGTCATAAGCTGACAGTTTATTAGCAAATAACACTTGTTTGTCGCTGCTGCCAGAAAAATCAAGAAAGGTATGAAGCAACGTATCAATATGTGAATATTCTCTGAACATAGATATTTCCAAGCATTTTTAAAAAGGAGAAATGACGGATATAAAACCAAAAAATCTAGTATGTTTGACGGGGAAGATGTAAATAAAAGTCCCAGATGATATTTATTTATGGATGAAGGTTGTAATCAATTTTATTCACAATCATATATGTAATGCTGTCATTACTAACATCATTGAAGGTTAGAAAGTGTCATATTACACACCGCTACTTCCCGCCCTCACCTCCCACCCTCTAAAATAATAACACATTAATAAATATTATAATACCTATTTCTGGAGTGTATCCATCAATTCTTCATCAGAGGACATTTTTCTTGATTCATTATTCGCGAACTTATTATCCATCAGACTTTATCTGACATTTATTGGAACTTCAGTTCTTTACGCCAGGTTATGTTTGAGCGACCAGGGGTCGCAACGCAAAAGATCTGACAGTTACGCGTTACGTTACGCTACGTTATGTTACATTGCTTCGTTATGTGCCTTGCTTTTGCGTGCTTGTGCCTCCTTAGTCTCTCTCTCGTTTACGAAGCAGCGATTCATAATAATAAATATGCTCCTGCCCGGATTCGAACCCGTGCCACCCGCGTGCAATGCGAGCATTCTAACCACTGAACCACCGATGCTATATTGAAATTCTATGCAAAGCTGGTATTCGCAGTGCTAGTGATCTACTTGAATTTGTTCGGATAAATTTTTACTATTATTTCCATAATTTTTTTTGCGCGATTAAGGGGTCTAGCCACTTTTCGAAATACAGGGTGTTGAAATTTTGAAAACTTGAATGTTTTAATTCGATAACTTTAAAATGGATGGATAAATTGATTTGACATTTTGGCAGGTTGTTTTTAAATTTAAAAGGGCATATTTTGAAAAAAATTGTAGTTTGTGCAACTAGTGTGGATATGATGGCCATATCGCATGATGACGAAGATGGAGCACGACGCCGTAGGTCAATAATAGAATGTCTTTTTTGTAAAAATCCACGGAAATACATGAATGAATCCTTTTTCTGTGTATACAAAAAGAGATAACCTTTGCATATTTTTGTCAGTTCCGAAAGTTTGGTTTAACAGTCAATGCCAAACAAGGTCAGGGAGAAAGTGAGTATAATAAAACTGTATAATAATGACAAATTAAGATGCTGGTAAAACGTATTTTAAATCCGACGAGAATTATGGTAATCATGTTTACCAAGAAAGTTCTTTTTATATAAAATAAAATAAACCTTATCAAAATCTAATCAAAGGATATTTAAATGCTTTTTTTAATATACAAGGTGTCTTATTATGTTCTGACTCTTTTTGTACCTTCCAAACAATTTTAGATAAGTACTAATCCTATTGGAAATCTAATATGAGTAGTGAGTACTTCTCTATCTGGTAGCAGGTAGCGGATTTATTATTTCCTAACCTCACTTTTTGGCTCCAATTTTTTGGTTCCAGTCTAGAGGTTGCCTTTCCGAAACCCAAGTTATTATTAGCCAACAGGAGTATTTGAACCAAAAATACATTTATCTAATAATGTTTGAAGCCTGAATCCAAATTGAAAGAGCACGCGGAAGTGCCACAAAAAAAATAATCCGCCTTCAAATCTTCATACCCATTGTACGATGTACCTATTGATTTAAGACAATGTTCGTATCGAGGTTAACTGTTTTGCTTGAAAAAAAAATAACAGAAGACTGGATGAATTAGCATACAATTGAAGTATGCTTGACTAATGCAAAAAAATTTACTGAAGCTGTGATTTTAAACAGTTAAACCATACCTTTTAGCCCACTTCTACTGAGAGTTTGTATAGTCGGGACTTGTAAAATATCACTCTCATTATAATATACAATATTGACTTGTATATATCAAGAACATAAACTGAAGCTAAGTAAATATTTCATTAACGTTAATATTATTATTAATACGGATAGCTAACACATTGTCTAATGACAATTTATTGACATTTGACGTCACTGACAAGTCAGCCACATTGTTATGGGTCCTTATATCATATTCTATTCGGTTTTCATTGTTTACTAACTTTAATTAGTGATAAAGTTCCTGAAATTATAATTATTATAATAAATAAAATATAAATTACAAAGACATCGTTCTACAAAGTCTATCTGACAACTAACTGACTCACAATACATGTTAAAACACACAAGCTTCAACTCCAACTGATCTGGGGACCCAGCACAATATGGTCGAACTGTCAAAGTCAGATGTTTTGGAGTGGTATATACTCTATGTAGCGGACAACCTGAGGTACGCGTGTCAAGAAGTACCAAGTCATTAACCTAAATCAAGTCACGTCAAATAATTTATAAATTCTGATTTTAAAAATAATTATTAAAATAATGATTCCAAATATTATATAGAGGTACAGTGTGATCCATTTTGTTTGGAAGCACCCCGGTAAAATCCGCATTTTTCAACAGATTTTGTTTTAATTTTTTTTTTGTTAGATTCAGTATCAAAAACAGTATTTTGGCACACATTTTCATAGCTTAATTACTATTTTCAAGGCCCTCTATGTTAATTTTCCTTTGCCAAAAAAAACAAAAGTACATTAGGCATTTTTTTCCCCAAATATAACTATACCACTGGATTCAGAATAATCACAAATGTGAACTAGTACAAAGTACAATGGGCTCATTTACTAAAATATTTAAATCATTTTTAACTGTCGTAGAACAAAGTACTAAGGATAAAAATATGATTCTGAAAATTTCATGTCAATAGAATATGTCGTTCTCCTAATATAACCAATTAAACAAGCATACCGTAGCGGGGCGAAGACTATGACTGTGACGTCACCGCATATGAAAGATAAATAATGTGCACTAACATTACGCTTCTGACTGTAACGTCCCTCGCGTAGAATTTAAGACCAATATTTACTCTGGTTCTGGTCCATTGTGTTAAATAGTTTAAATTATTCCTAAACGTTCTTATTTCACCAACATAACACTGTTGAGAGTTTGCTAAAACGTATAATAAAAAATAATGAGCATATAAGCAAGCAAAGTACTGTTACTAGCTAAGTAGTAATCTAACCGAAAACCGATCGGCGCGGTATCCGCTCTCTGAACGAGAGATTTCATATGCGATGACGTCACGCCTGAAGTTCGGAGAGGAGCGCTGTTTAATGTTTATAATTTTTTTAGGTGACTTAGAAGTCTCACTGACGTCTAATTTTTTGCACAGAGCCTCAAAATGATGTGCTCTTCCTAATGGTAAAATAAAAATATATGTAAATGAGCCCATTTCAACTTAGTCTTGAATAGTTAAATAGTTGAATATTTGGAACATTCCATACAAATGTTACTGACTGACATAAATGAAATTTCAAAATCAAATCCTACTTGCAACTCGTTGATTCCATTTTGTTAATAAATGAAATTATTAAGCACAATTTTACATTAATTTCAGAAGCTATAACTGTAGAACGGGTTAAGTTATCGGCTTCAAATTTTTACTGTGCAATATATTTGAGTCCTTGTTTTTGTTTACCATGCTGCCATTCTCAAAATTTGTCTACATTCTACGTAAAATATTACTGAAAACGCCACTTTTACCAAATTCATGTTGTAGTAACTTTGTTGTTAATAAAAAAGTTTTCATAAAATTTTGGTAGTTTACATTTGTCATGATTCTGAATCCAGTGCGGTATAGTAATATTTGAGAAAAAAAAATTGCCTAATTATAAAATTAACATAGAGGGTCTTGAAAATAGTAATTGAGCTATTAAAACTTGTGCCAAAATACTGTTTTTGATACTGAATCTAACAAAAAAAATTAAAACAAAATCGGTTGATAAATGCGGATTTTACGGGGGTTCTTCCAAACAAATTGGGTCACGCTGTAAATGGTCAATGTGTACAAATTCTTCTGCCTGTGACCTAATTAGTCACCTAAAAATAAGATCAAAGCAACCGCAAATTAGTTCCGTTAGTACCGAGAAGAAGTACCCACAATACAAAATGACCACAGCACACTATACTATATTCTATGCGACCTTGCTCATCCGCTAATAATTCAAAAACAAATACAAATCGCGAAAATCGTGACTCCGCGCTTCGTCGCCTTTTAAAATACTTTCTCTCGCTGTTCGGCGTCGATGTGGCAACGTCGCTGCCCTAGCGGTACTTCGCGGTGTCGTCATATCGCGTTAGCCGCGAATCGCTCTGCCGCGGACGACACCGTTATACACAGAAAGTGAAGTTCTATGCAATGGTCTCATTCTCCGGTGGCCTACTCCCGTTTTGTTCTTCTTTTGTTTATGTACAGGGTGTTAGAATGATTCTGTTGGAGACGATACTAGTACCAACATAAGAAGCGTTACAATGTGAACACATTGAGAATATCCCTGCCTTATGTTTATACTTTTTAAAGAATTTGCTTCATAAATATCTATATCTATATATCTATCTATATATCTATATCTAATTAATATGGAAATCTGTCATTCGGCAACCGTATTATTTCCATTTTCACACTTTCCCTATAGAAAAAAACGGAATGTCATGAGCTTATTTATTTGTTTATAACTTAATCTTGAGTTTTATTGGAGCATATTGATTGGTAGATATTATTTACGTAAAATCTATCATTATGGAATAGCGGTAGCTATCTGCGCATGTCTAAAACTATTTGACGTTTATTAAAATACCAAATCGTTTAAATTCAATTTGAATATAATGAACATCTTGGACGTATAAATCCTTCGATAGTGCATTGAATAAAATCTCTCGGAGTTCCTCGTTGTCTGCTTCGTTAAGTGTGTCAGCAGGATCATGAGCAGTCAGTCAGATCAAAAATAAAAAGAATAATGAGAAACAAGCATACACATCTAGAGTGGTGTGCGCATAATGAAGAGCGCATCATCGCCTCCACATCTTCCATTCAACCAAAGCGAGTTTATGCATTTATAGCTCACTTTTATGTGTACAACTAACGGTATTTTATAGTTCGGTAGATGGGAATTCACTTCCACTGTTCAACATTTGAAATTCTTTTATAAATTATTGACTTTTTAACGAGTTTGGTCATATTTTTCTTAAATGGCAAACTAGTGACGCTTCAACTATATTTCGATTTTAAGATTTTTGACAGTTGACTTTTGACATTCGTTACTATTTACAGTTATACAAAAAGTCAACAGTGAATCCTAAGAGAGAGAGAGAGAGAGTTTATATTTCATTTCCATAAAGCAAATAAATCATAGAATAATACTCTAGTTCTGTGGTTTCAACCAACGTAATAGATTAATACTGGTATCAAATAGAGAAGCTCAGTCTAAGGTCAGTGTGGCCAACAAAAAGTGGTT
This sequence comes from Galerucella calmariensis, assembly GCA_910591675.1. Taxonomy (NCBI): domain Eukaryota; kingdom Metazoa; phylum Arthropoda; class Insecta; order Coleoptera; family Chrysomelidae; genus Galerucella; species Galerucella calmariensis. The sequence goes on from CAJUYG010002089.1 coordinate 14,797, forward strand.
TTTCTGACAAGAATGACAGTTAAGGTCTACCATTCAAAACATAAGATCTTTGCATGTTTTTTATCATTGCGAACATCTACATTGCTTTATTAAAATAATGAATACACCCCAGAAGCGTATATCTTGAAATTTGAAATGAATTTTTAGCTGAATACTCAACATATCGGTGGCCAATAATTCTAGGAACTCTTGGCATGTCAGATATCAGTGGAAAAAGTAATTAGAAGAATAGAGATACAACTAACTAGAAATGCTACAAAAATCTAATCGAAAATGGACATACAAAATTAAACGAATATCAACAAAAACAAATATAACTGACATTTGACATAACTAGTGACAGAATGGTCGCGTTCATCCCAACAAAGTTGATCAGGTAGCGATTTTTAGAGTGATCCATCAGTTCGTAATTCTGCTGAACTTGCTAATAAATCCATCGACATAATATGTCAAATGTCTATGAATACAACAACTCAATTTTATTTTATATATACTATATACCAGATATGACACCATTAGATTTTTTTCTATGGGGGTACTTGAAATCCAAGGTTTATATTACGGCACCAGATAGCATTGGCGTTTTGAAAGAAAGAATTATAGAAGAATGCAATGCAATTTCAGCTGACAAATTCGAACGAGTACGACAAGAGTTTACTAATAGGATGTATTACTGCCAGGAAGTAGACGGAGCACATTTCGAACACTTGCTATAAGAATCCATTGTTGATATTTGATTAATTAAATTCAAAAAAATAATTTCAATAATTTTGGTATTTATTTAATTTATCCGTCAAAATTAGTTTAAGCCCAAACAAAATTAATATGGCTATGTAGCCAATGTCAATGCCTTTCAAACGATATATCACTTGCCATAAGGTCCTATTTAAAATTATTGGCCAGAGTGGCACTGTGACGTCATCTATTACTATTACGTCACCTGTTACCATTCGTAGAGAAGTTTACAACACTTTATTCTCACCCTCCAAATTTTATTAATGTAAGTGTAGCCGTTCAAAAGATACGAGGTGGGGAGGAGACTTTTGAATGGCACTGTACTATACGTGAGAACATCGTGGAGCAGTTTTTCAAAATCAGTCATCATCCTATTTCGGCTCCCCAATCAAGCTTATTGGTTGTTGATCTGAATATTATATTTCTTAATAAAATGTTTCTTTTTTGTTGCAGATTTATTCAACCTACCACATCATCCAGATGCCGCGATTTTAACATCTACTCGCCCCCATTCAAGAGCTTCCTTAATGGAAACAATGAAATATACCACCTTCTCTCAAAGTACCAGCATGGCAGTGAATAACGGCACCCACGTCGATGACGTCGACCCTCTTTTCATCTCCTCCTGTTGGGGTTCCAATATCCAACCCGAATTCATAGATGCCCACAAACTCCTCCTCGACGGCCATATCAATAACTTAGGATCTGATAAACTCCTATTAGACACCACCCTCGAAGACGACACCGTAATGGAAAGTAAAGACACGATGGAAGTCTTGGACAATCTTATTTTAAGCGCGCAAAATATGAATACTAGTCTGGCGGAGCTGAAGCCTTTGCCACCTTTTACTGGTTACACCGCGAATCTCAGTATAAACGGTATACCAGGACATCATTATCACACGATATCCCAAAGAATCCCCGAAGGAACCAACAACAATTACAATAATTTTAGTGAGCAAAACATTGTATCTAGTTCAACGTGTAACGTGAATCCGGATTCGGCCAGTGATCAAAGTAGTAAGGCGTTCTTTTCTAGTGACAGTTACACGGACTGCGTAGATCCCGATTCAGTGTCCTCGTTAAAATACGAAGATTGCAGTCAAAACGCCGTCGATTCAGAAACAACTGTAAAAGAAGAAGAAGAAAACGAAGAATATATGGAAGATATAGCGGCTATAATAAGCTCAGCGATAGCTGATACTACAACTGTTCCTAATAATAATCCAGATAGCGAAGGACCGAATTGTTCTCGAGGAAGCTGGATGGATTTAGATGCATGGATAGATGATCAGCAAAAAGGTTTGCTTATAACGCAAGATGGATTGTCTGAATTTGTTATACCGTCAGCTCAACCGATTAACGTTCAAGTACCGCAAACTGGTTCTACTTTACAAACTTTATTAACCCACGGATACATGCCTTTATTGCAGAATAGGCTGCAAAATGGTCCACCTATTAAACAAGAAATGCCGAGCTCTACGAATTACGGTAACGATATGATTTCAACGAGCAGTCCTCCTTCAAACGTAGTGTCTACGACCGACAACCTCTTGGTGACAGTGAACGGAAGGTTCCTTCCACAATACATGCACAATTTAAACGAAGATCACAGGATAACGAGTCCTGATATGCTTCAAAACTACCCGCATACAACAACGACTACTCCCAATACCCCGAAAAAATCGAGAAGTAAAGCTCAAAAGAAGCAACAACAACCAGCGACTTCTAGTGTTTTTCAAACGGATCAGACTTTAAGTCTCATGGGTAAAGAAAAAACTGTACATCGGTGCAATATTTGTAATCGGGGATTTTTGAATAAAAGTAACATTAAAGTTCACGTTAGAATTCATACGGGGGAGAAGCCTTTTAGATGCGACACGTGTGCGAAGGCTTTTAGACAAAAAGCGCACCTTTTGAAACATCAACAAATCCATAAGAGGATCGGGCGAGATTGAAGACAGGTTCAGTTTACGTTAAACGAATGGCAGGTTATAGAATTTAATTACTTGAATGAAATTTTTTGAATATTTATACAGTACGTTGGAATATACAATATTTCACCCTAAGTTGAAATCATATGGAAAACTTTTTAATTTTTAATTTTATGAAAAAAAATTATTCCTTATAAAAAATTCCGCATTATCTGAAACCTAGAATAAAGTCATCAAATATCAAATTTTTTTCAGTCGTATACAAGGTTTTTTAAGAAATATGAGTTTTACTCAAGAGTAAAGTACCTTTTACTTTGGCAATATCGAAAAATGTTACTTAAAAAAGTTGATCAGGATTAAAAACTACGATTAAATATGTAATTACATTCATTTAAATTGAAATTTGAGATTATTTTATTTGCAACTGTCAGTATAACCGTCAATTATCAGATTGATTTCCGGAAGTAAACAAACAGTTTACCTTCCTTCACTTTATCTGCCGCATAAGTGACATTTGCGTCAGGTAAAGTATTTTGACTTTGACATTACTCGAAAATCATCATCTGTCAGTGTCACGCTCCTCCCTATTACGGCTCGATTATAGTTCTCTTGCGATTTATTTATAACAAATTATTGTTGGAACTCCTTTGACTTCAGGAATTAACTTTTATAATGGTTCAGGGTGTACCTTCAATTTAAATATAACAAATAATAAGTAGATTTGTTCTATATGTGCTGTCATAATAAAATGCTATGAAATATACCTCAGTTATTTACATCCTGAATTCTGTACAGGGTGTTTGACAATACTAGTACCAACATAAGGAGCGTTACAATGTGAACACATTGAGAATATCCCTGCTTTATGTTTATACTTTTTAAAGAATTTGCTTCATAAATATCTATATCTAATTAATATGAAAATCTGTCATTTGGCAACCGTATTATTTTCAATTTCACACTTTCCCTTAGTTTTCTATAGAAAAAAAAAGGAATGTCATGAGCTTATTTATTTGTTTATAACTTAATCTTGAGTTTTATTGGAGCATATTGATTGGTAGATATTATTTACGTAAAATCAGGAGTACCAACTATTATTATGGAATAGAGGCAGCTATCTGCGCATGTCTAAAATTATTTGACGTTAATTAAAATACCAAATCGTTTAAATTCAATTTGAATATAATGAACATCTTGATAATAGTTTTCTTGCAATTTATTTATAACAAATTATTGTTGGAGCTCCTTTGACTTCAGGAATTAACTTTTATAATGCTTCAGGGTGTACCTTCAATTTAAATATAACAAATAATAAGTAGATTTGTTCTATGTGCTATCAAAATTAATGCTATGAAATATACCTCAGTTATTTATATTCTGAATTCTGAGCAGTTGGCGATAAAATTTTGTATGCACCACGTCAGTAAAGTGTCTTTATCGAACTCGCCTGTTATTCGCCTCGCTTCACTCGTCTTATGATTTCAGACTCGTCCGATAAAGAATCACTTTACTGCTTGGTACATAATAGTATAGTAGCGAAGCCTCCAATTTTGCTGGAGACCGATATTATCCTTAACGTTATATGGTTGAAATAATACCCTTCTTGGAGTGCGTCATCAATTGTGACGTATATCCGGTTTTTCGGCATGTCATTTATTTTATTTGCTATTTTGACATTAAGCTAACCTAAAATTTGATGCATAAAAGCATCAGGGTCGTATTCAACCAAATTCGAAAAGGCTATGAAATTAATAATAGTTGGGATATGAAAGAAAACACTCTACAAAATAAAACAAATTTTTTATTTAATTAACACATTGAAATAATTGAATATTAGTAAATATAGTCCTGCAAATGAATTATACAGCGTGTTCAATTAAGGATGCACATGTTATTCTTAAGTTTCACGGAAAGGATTATTTTTCTGCACTTAAAATTCTTATTGCAAGTAAATTTGATTGATTTATTCGCTTAAATGAGGTCGCTATCGCATTGATGTTTTTACTAACCTCATGTATTTAATGTTCATGGTGGTGTATTGCAAATTTAACAATTTATATTATTCTAAAGCTTTTTCAAGATATGACCACTTATTCTGCCGTAAAAACAAAGTACAGACCTGACAAGAACTGTCAGTGAGACATTAGAAAGTACGAAAGTAACGCCTTCATAGTATTTGATCGCCCAATTGATAGGTCGCGCTTGCGCGTAATCCGTACATTAACCAATCAAATTTTTGTAAGTGAAACATTAAGGTTAACGTTTATTAATTAATTTAAATTAATTGAAACGGTTCATTATTGTGATATTTTGATTAGGATTAATCACAGAATTGCCTTTTTTCCATTTCTTTCTACGTAATGTGTTAGAAAGACATTAATAATCGATGAAGGGTATTATTTCAACTATACCATTTTTTGCGCGATCGTATTAAATTTCGAATAAAATAATTTAAATTTTTTCGAAATGAACGAAATGTCAAAAGTGACATTTATATTTCTCGATCAGTTTAAAATATAATTTGCATTTTGTTGAAATTTTTTTCATGCTATTTATTACTTTTTATATTATTTTGTTCGATTCTGTTCATTAAAAAAATATAAATAAACTTAGTTCCTTTTGGGTAATGAATGAAGTAATATATTATTTAGGACCACTTAAATGTATGTAGGGCTAAGTCGTCGGTAAGTAATTTACTTACCGACGTCTGAACGGTAAGTAAATCACTTACCGACGTGTTAGACTTAGAAACCAGTAAACACAACCTACCGTCCTGACAACCGATGCTGTAAATAAACAAAAAAGATCGATCGCGCAAAAATAACTATTTTTACTAATGCTTCTATTTCGAATGAACATTTATCTCTTGTGATTACGAAACACATGATAATCTTTTAGGTTTTACCTACATATTTTTTAATAATTTTGCATTTATAACGCGGAATAATGCTTCGACATATCCAACTTTTTTTAGTAACATTTTTCGATATTGTCAAATTTAAAGGTAAGTACTTTACTCTTGAGAAAAACTCATATTTTTCGTCATACCTCGTATAAGACTGAAAAAATTTGATATTTGATGACTGTATTCTAGGTTTTAGATAATGCAGAACTTTTTATGAAGAATAACTTTTTTTCCGAAAATCAATAATAAAAAAGTTTTCCATATATTATGATTCCAACTTAGGGGGACATATTGTATGTTACCCTCCACCATTAACTTGTCTATTTTTATATGATAAGAAGAAAAAAACATCTCTTGAGACACTGATATGAAAATTTCTTGGTTCCAAAAGAGTTTTAATATTTACTCCATAATAATTCAAGAAATTTTGTAGGGTTGACAATATTTGGATACTATTCGGCAAGATCGTATTGAACCTTTTTCTCACAACTCGAGAAAGTACGGCTGGAAACTGGAGCATGCTTATCATAAAAAAGTTAAGAGGTGGAACAAATTATTGAAGCGCACTGTATAAAAAAAAATTGATATAAATTATTGCAGAATGTGTATTAACTTTTAATAGTTTTACAATAATATTTTTTAAAAAGTTTAAATTGTAAAATACTATAAAAGTAATCCTGGTTTTGAGACATTTCAAATCAACATTTTGGTTATGAACCTTAAAACCTTTATCTACACATTTTTTGCTTTGGTTCAGTGCCCCATTGTATCTCACACTTTTCAAAAATTAAAAAAGGAAGTTATTCAGTTTCATTTTATTCAAGTAATTGTTCCAGTGTTTTTATATATCAAAATATATTAAGTAAACTGAAATAGACCAAAAACGAATTTAAGCAATTTTTTGGATAAATTCCATCCAAAATAATTTATATTTATAATTTTGGGAAATTTGTTTTTTAAAAACAAAAATGTTACAGTTAAACTGTTTATGTATCTCAGGTTTTTATATTTAAAAAAATATATATTATTGCCTCAGCTTAAGACAAATTGAAAATTTTTCAAAATATTTTAATACGAAAAAGAGCGTATTTTGTGAAAAATAAAAATTATTAAATATAGCAGTTGTTTTAAAAATAATTTAAATTTTGAAAATTTTATAATATTTTTGTTTTTGGTCTAATGCCTTCTAACGTGCTATAAAAACAGGTACCTCATTAAAAATCTCAAAAAATTCCCATTTATGGACAATGTGCAATGTACATAGTTTATATGAACAAATCTTTATTCAGCAATTAAAAACAAATAGTGCAACTGTAATATTTAATCTATTTCGGTAAATCAAAGAAATTTAAAATGAAATATAGTTTGAATTTTTCTTGAAAGACCATTTCAAGATCTTCCATTGACTTTACGAATAAATTTAGGGTAAAAAGTGAACTCGATTTCTTAATGTCTGACAGCACAGTAGCCTCCTTAAATATTCAAATAGAAATTTATCTTTCACAGAGTGATCCTAAGAATTTTGCAAGTAAATACTAAAATTCTAATGCAAAACAAGTAGGTGTCTGTATTGGTTATCTATACATCCCTGTTTCAGCTCAAAATACAATATGGTAATAAAACTGAACAATGCCAGATAAACGATAAATATTGCGGCAGTGGCGGAGATTACGATATTTTTCCTCTTCCTTAGAAGCCTGTAAATAGTAGATTCACTAACTCCTGTCATATCGAAACTATATTTCTAACAGTAGCAGCCGGCATTTGATGTACAACAGCATCATGCACATTTAACACTACAGTCTTCGTTCGTAAGCTAAGCACGCTCTTACACTTTACTGGGGTGAAACTTGAAGACATTTTTCACAACACAGTTAACACTTATGGAACGTAAGCGACTCTGAGCAAAACAAATTATACAAATTTGGGCGAGACCAAGTTTCACCATATATACCTGCAAAATTTCTAAGTAGTCATCAGGACAATCCCTAGTAGGACCCTATTGTAATGTTTCTTGGAAAGTATCAAGTTGTTTTAACTAACCGAATTTAGATTCATCTTACCTTTATATATCAGATCGGGTATAAAATTAAATAGTAAATAAATTCCTTAGATGAACGGTGACGCTTATGGTTTACTACCTGACTAGCATCTGTGACCTTTTCGCGTGCTGTCAGACAATAAGAAACAGACTATAAGAGATAATTTATTGACTATCAATTAACATGAATAGAAGCAAGATTTATATGATTGAAATATTACAATTGCAACATGATTTCCTGTATACCCAGTACATTAATATACAGTGCTTTCATTTCAATATTACGCGTAAAGCTCAAAAGCTTCTCACATCATGTAAAGCACCAAAAATATTTTTAATATTAATATTTAATATTCATAATGTTACAAGTTATCAATTGAACAATAGTTATTAATACATAAAGTAAGTGTTTATTGCACGCGACGTGAAATTGAGTTGCACGAGTTGCATACAATATTTTTTCTACGTCCATGTCTTATTCAGGCGTCAATTCGAATGTTTATGTTTGTCATAATAACAACACGCTGTAGTGAAATGACAGATGAGTGCAATGAAGTTTTAGAGCAATGAAAAAGTAGTTTTTCCACCAAATTATATTAATTTGACATATTAAAAAGTATCTGTAAATAAAGCCAAGTATTATTGAACTGAAAGTACAGTATATTACCTCATAAATCTATTACTTGCCACAAGTATATGTGTTTCAATATTTTGAATGACATTTATGTAATGTTAGTTTGTCAATGTGAATATTAAACAATAAATAACAATGAAATTATAATGCCCTAGCTTGTATTAAAAAAAAGGAACAGCAAATTTAAAATTTTTCAAAATATTGAAACACTGTGTAAGTCTATAGCTGTATTTTTGTTTAGATTAGACCTAAATATCAATCCCCCCATAAATCGAGATTTAGGTCTATAGTTAGGGAGGCGAGGTCGCTAAATGGCGACATTCTCGAGCGTCGTCAAGACCTATCAAAATCGAAAAATGAAGTTATTTCGAAAAGAAAAGCTCGTATGGTAAAAACCATTTTACCGGTGGGTATGGCGTGTACGGTTTTTCAAAAATACGGTATACTCATCTGCCGGTTTGCGTGGTGGGGGCAGGCATATAAAGTAGTCAAAAATCCGAAAAAAAAAATTGACTCGAGCACGTCAGATTTTCGGAAGGGGTGTTAAGTAGGCCCCAAGGAAGCTCCCTTTAAAAAAACTGACGATTTCGGCGTGACGATAAGTTACGACAAATTTTTGAAAATGCAAAAAAAAAGTTCTTTTGAAATAATCGAGCGCGTCAGATTTTCATAGGGGAGGTTTATCTCGGTATCCTCAAAGCATATTTTCTTAATCTGACAAAAATGTTGGTGGGTTCTCTTAATCTGACCGAAAAAGGTCTGTATTACATGTTTATGGTACATTCCTCTTTTTTGCTTCCATTCTTCACTTCGTTTTGCTTACGGTACGTCCAAAAAATAATTTGAGGATCAACAGGCTATTGAATAATATAAATAAATGAAACTGTACATGTTAATAATACTTTTGTATACAGATACGCGCAACTTTTTCCGAGTCCACGAAAGTTGTCGAGAAGCTTTAGGAAAAAAAAATTTGAGATATAATGAGAGTTGAATAATTTAATCATCATTGTTCAATATCAATTTTTTTAACACCCTCCGTTTTCGAGATATACTGAAAAAAAGTTTTCATGATGCTTTTAGTTCCAAAGTTTTAACTTTGGACAAAAATGTAAAGAAACCTTTTTTGTGTAAAATAAAATTACCTTTTTTTTATTTAAACTTTTTTTTTGTAAAGTGTATCGTTCGCGACTTATATGCCGCAACGTGTTTTTCGGAAGATTTTGTATTTTTTGTCAGTTTTAGATTATATTCTTCAAAATAAAAAAATAAAAAATCGCGCTCAAGAATGCCGGATTAACGTTTTTTTTTTAAAGTTCGCGACCCTATAACTCGGCGGCGTCAAAGACTATCGTCAGATCAACCCCTAATATCTTAATCTGACGCGCTCGAGTATTCCAGACTATCGATTTTTTTTACTAATCTGATCGTCTATCCTAGGAGCACGATCTTCAACTGCCACGTTGGAGTATCCCCGAAAAATCCCCTATTCGCCTCCCAAACTACTAGCCTGAACATGTTTTTATCTCTTACTAATCCATATAATCTTCTTAATTTATTCAACTTCTATCAACTTGATGAATACGTAAAATTTGACAGTGTTTTCTCAGGTTTTTTGTAACACAGTTTTGTGATAAAAAATACTTAATATTTAAGTAAAGTAATTGTACTTTTACAAAGCTCCGTAAATGTAAAATCTTATTGATTGATATGCCGAAATATGTAACTTCAAAGTCGGTAGATTTTAAAATCTACCTACTTAAAAACCGTCCAAAAAAAAGTTCATATTTTCAAACATGTACAATAATGTAAAAAGGACAATTCAAACTATAACTATTCATTCATTAATGTTATACTTCTCATCTTTATAACAACGAATTTTTTGTATTTTTTTGTAAATGTTTGTAAATTAGTGTTTAGGTATTTATTTATTTTTCTTGCATTTTTATATTTGCTTCTGCCTATTTAAACAGATCTCAATTTTGCACAAATCCATGTAAAATCGAATATATGACATCACCGAACGGTTTTCGCCGGCTGGTGTAAGCGCTCCTTAACAAATATCATCATTTTGCTACTGCTGAGTATATCGCTTTTTCAAATTTTGCATCCCGTGACCTCTATACATTTTTATAAACAATAATGCACGGTATTTTCAAATCAGGTAAGTACAAAATTGCGAACAGAACAAAAACGTGACGTCAGGCGACCCAAAAATTCACAAATCGAATGTCAAAGGTGATGTGATATTTTCTCTTTACATGACTGTCTAGATTCGCGTTTTATATATATATTCTTTTATTTTCCAATGTTGATAAAACTATTAAATATGCACAGAGTGTTTCACTTAACTTTTTTTACGAAAAAAAAACCAAATAGTGAAATAATTTTCAAAAAACTTGGTTATAAAGAAATGTGATTTGATTTAAATCTCTAGATCCACAAGCTGTAGATTTTTGTTTAAGTTTCGGTGCTGTGAAATTTTCGAAAAAACATCAAGAAATTAATAATCAGCGTATCGAATTCTATCCTTTTTTTATTCAACTCTTCCCATACTTTAACTTATTTAATTCACTAAAGTTTTCTTGCTATAAAACTGTAAAAAAAACAATCTATCTCTTAATAACTCAGAAATCTTATTCTCTGTTTTTGATGATAAAGTGTTCACCATCTAATATGCAAAACAAATGACTCGTTTTGATAAAAAAATCATCAAACTTTTGTCTATCCACTCAAGCACTATTGTAAAGGACCGAAAAATTTATTATTCAACAATAATTTCCAAAAAATTAAAGTAAGTTAGTTGAATAAAAAAAATGTGAATTTTAAATGTTTGGTAAGATGCTCTGTATATATTTTTGTTCAGTATTCAATTTAGCTGAATGAATTGTTGATTGTGATAATCATGTACAGAAATTATATAAATTATGAAATATTGTATAAAATTACGTTCTAGTTGTTCACACATGTACAGGGTATTTAACGCTCTAAAAACTAAAGAAATGTGTAAACTTATTTTAAAAATTAAAATTTCAAATGTTAATTTTCTATTGTATTTTGAATAAATTTGAAAATAAAGGGTGGGTATTTTATATTTAATTTATTAACACAATTTCTTTTTTTCCAAGATATTTTGTTATAAAATTTGAAATAAAAATTAATTCAAATAAATATATTTTTTATTGAAGAATATTCGAATAAATAAAATAAAATATTACGGTTCGCAGTGGGTATTTTTAATTAAATATACTACCACAATTCTTCTTCCAAAATCTTTTGTTATGAAAATTTTAATTAATTATTTATTGAAATTGCCCCCTTTATTATAGCTGTGAAATTGATGAATACTCAAATTTAAAATAGTATAAAAGAAATAAAAATTAATTTAAATAAATAT
>CAJUYG010002089.1:26452-40558 GCA_910591675.1 Galerucella calmariensis
TTAAAATAGTATAAAAGAAATAAAAATTAATTTAAATAAATATATTTCTTATTGAAGAATATTCAAATAAATAAAATAAAATATTACATTTTTCGATTTTTAAAAAAAGACCACACATTTTTTTAAATATTTATTTATTTATTCAATTCAATTATGAATGTGGAAATTCTATAAAGTTTATAAAATCTCAACTGTTCGATACATTACATTCGAAAAAACTACATTTCCTTCATCCACTAAAATATAAACTGGTTAAATTGACATCCTGTACAAACTAGCAAATAGGTAGATGAATCATTTTTAAAGATGTTAGTTCTTAAGTATATTGTTATTATTTTATTGTTGTTTTGTGTTGATTTTGTATTATAAACACCACTATCTTTAATATAAAAAATTCTATAAACTCACTCTTTTATTTTTCCTCATTTATACAACTACACCTACCAGAGTGTTACGAAAAATGTTACAAACATATCTTGAGATTGGGGCATTATTGGGCATTAGTATGACAAGTACTCTCTGTATACGGGGTGTCCCAGGAGTTCTTACCAAAAACTTGGGAGGTGATAGGAAGACTAAAAATAATGATGATATTTCATATAAAATTTTTTCTTTACGCCCTTCATTAACGAACTATAGGGCTCTAAAGTTGGGAATGGAAAATGATTTTTTATTTACAATTATCAAATGGCTGATTGGAAATTGGTAATATTTTAACCGTTGATAAACACTATAATTGCACACTTTTTGGCGTGATATACAAGTCTACAACATACTTGTGAACTCAGGAACCGACTATAGTCTGTACAGAAAGTACGAGGAGTAATAAATCATTCATTTAAGTAGATTTCATGGACGTACCAAAATATATTTTAAGAGGGTATACCGTAAGGTACATTTTGTATTGACCTACATTGTAGAAGAAATGGCTTCTTCTCGTGGTATATCAGTTCTTCGACTTCCCCCTTATCATTGTGAACTTAATCCCATAGAATTAATATGGGCTCAGGTAAAGGGGGAAGTTGGAAAAAAATACTACTTTTAAAATAAACGATGTTGTGAAATTGTTTGAGAGTGCTGTAAGTCATGTTAGTAAGGAAAATTGGACAAACTGTATCGAGCATGTCATCAAAGTAGAGGCAAATATGTTGAAAATTGACAATATTTGTGATGATTTAATCGACCCTATTATTATTAATGTTAACAAAGATTCTTCCTCTTCCGAGTCGGATATAGAATAAAATGTAAGTAATAAATGTATTCCAATAATTATTTCTTTTCATTTTTTATTATATTATAATTTAAAACGTATTTTTTTCCCAAAATACACACCACTGCATTGCGTTATTGCTTATCTGCTAATCCTTTAACAATGAAGAAACCCTAAATTTTGCTACAACTGAAACAAATACGGGGTCGATCTACCTGGTTTTTAGATTTACGGAAGAAATTTAATTTAAAGTAAGAGATTTATCAAAAATTTCATGGTGCTCCCTGTAAAGGTTTTGCATACTTAATTAGGGTTTATTACTCCTCGTACTTTCTGTACAGACTATAAGTTGGATGCATTTTTACTATTATTTCCATAATTTTTTCTGCGCGATTGATCTTTTTTGTTTATTTACAGCATCGGTTGTCAGGACGGTAGGTTGTGTTTACTGGTTTACTGGTACCTGGGTTCACAAGTCTGTTGTAGACTTGTATATCACGCCAAAAAGTGTGCAATTATGGTGTTTACTAACGGTTTATCATTATTTTTATCCTTTCTATCACCTCCCAAGTTTTGGGTACGAACTCCTGGGACATCCTATATTTCACTATCAAAAGGCTCTGTTTAGTCTCAGAGATAATAACAAGCAGTGGATGTAGCTCTCAAATAAAGAATTTACCTCCAAAAGGTGGACCTAGGTCCTAAATGGCAAATACTGCTCCTTAATAAAGGTCGTAACCGCTATATTACAATTATTAGTGTATGTAGCTCTCAAATAACCATTTTAGATGACAAATTGTAGCTTTAACTCACAAATAACAAGCTCCTAAATAGTGGATGCAGATTTCAAATAATGTTTTTAGCTCTTAAATAGGGGTTGTTACTCCCAAATAGCAATTGGACCATCCAGTTAGTAAATGTAGCTTCCAGATGATATATGTTGTGGGTGTGACCCCCAAATCGTGATTGTAGGTCCCAAAAATCGGGTGTATCTGTTAAGCAGCGAAGCTGCCGAGGAAGAGAAAGTTAAACAAGATAAAGTAAAGGAATTAAAAATCGTGTGCTGCTTAATTTGAGCCTTATGGCTACTATTAAGAGAGGAAATCAATAAATTGATTTTATTAATTAGTGGCTACCGCAAAAATTACTTCAAAATATTGTAAAGTATTTTTGAATTAATATTAATTACAGAAAAATTCTGGTAGTGTTTTTAGACAAGAAAAAAATGTCTACAACTCATACTAGTTGACCAGGCGTACGTTGTTTAGATATGAAAACAGACTATATGGCCACTAAACTTCTCCACAGTCCCAAATATGAGGTGGAAATACCTTACAGAAAGGACTGGCAAGACCCAACCAGGTCTCGAGGAGAGACCTGGTACACAGACGGGTCTCAGACTGGGGAAGGGCCAGGAAAGAGATTTAGGCTATCCTAGAATGTGTCAAAATTAACAAACTTAGGATTGACACTCATAGGATAAACATACTAACTGACAGCTAGAAGAATGCCAGAAAGAACTAAATGAACTAGCAGATCACATTGAAGTAAGATTAGTGTGGTTGCCGGGATATAACGGTATTTCTGGAAATGAACAAGCTGATGAACTTGCGAGAAGAGGTTCAGCAACAGCATATGTTGGACCAGAGGCAGCTCTTGGGACCACAAAGAGGGTAGTCCGAGGGCAAATACAAAAATGGGTACAAAGCCAACATAGACTTCAGTGGAGGAACACTCCAAAAACCTTCATAGGTGACACATGTGTAAAACGGGCCGAAGAACTACTGAAAATCAGTAAAAATAAGCTAAGAATTATTACAGGTTATCTATATCACATTATTACATATTCTGAGTAGAAAACTTAGATAGTAACGTTAATTTTTTAATAGAAGAAAGATATTTCCAAAAAAATGCAAATAAGTTTGTTTTTTGCGAGTTTCACTCATTTTTATTAATTAATATAACAAAAATCTCCCATGCAAAATGTCAACTAAGCCAGGACCAACTGTTTAAGAAAAGCTCAGTATGAACCCGATGGCAGCGCCAACTACCGGGACCAATTATTGTGAATTGAAAACATTCTTGACAAGCGCATGTGATCGTTGCTGATCAATTAGAACACAAACAGACAAATATTGAGGTGAGCAACAAAATAAAGGAAAAGTGAACTCTTTTAAAATTTCCAAGCTTTCGTAAATATTTATTTACATCTTCAGGGAAGCTAATCGAGAATGTATACTTGATTTTGCTCGAAAATGGATGAAAAAATCGTGTGTAAATAAAAGTACTTATCAAAATCACTGAAAAGTTTCGACAATAAAAGTTATCAGTCGACTTCATCATCAGAACTTCTTCACGTGGCGCCCCCTGTACCAAAATGTAAAATGGTACATAAAACAATATTCCCTGTATAAAATTATGCCGATTTTGGAAACAATTGATAAATATACAACGAAATAAATCAACTTTAATGCTCTCTATATTTTTCCGCAGCAATATTTAGTCCAAGCAATCTGTCCCTGTATACAGTCGATACATCCTGTATATTAGATTTTAAGTAAATAATTTAAATATTTATTCAATAAAAAAAAATCTCCGTCACTGCTCATAGAGTGTTGTTTAGCTGGCGGCGGCGCACATCAGAAAGTGGCACATGGCCCACTTGCATTTTAGGGGGCCGACGGGGGGCTCGGGGGCACAACGTGGTTGTTATGCGGACACACTTCCTACTTTAGCTTTGGTGGCGAACGTGCAGTATATACCGTGGCTCTTCGCCGATGCTCGATTGAGGACATCAACAATAACAACCAGAAGAAGAATTTCATCTGAAGAAGATGAAATGTGGTAGACGTATTTATTATAATAATTAATATTATCGTTATTATTTCGGACTGTTTGCTCCAGGACTGGTATTAGAAGTATTTTAATGTATAAAAATATTATATTTAGTCAAAAAAATGGTAGTAATCATATGATAAACTGTATTCTGGGGGCCTGAACTCTTTTGCGGAATCAGCCCCAATGTAATATTGGAAGAAATAGATAAAGCCGAGAAAAAGAGAAGATCTGACCATTGGAAAGATCTAGTAGGGCTTATACAATCAACAATCTTCTGGGTGACTACAACGAGTTTTAACAGGGATCCTAACGGGACATTGTTGCCTGAATGGGCACCTGAAAAAGCTCAGAATAGTGGAGGAAGAAGAATTCAGATTTTGTGGCATGGAAGAAGAAACCTCCATCCACGTACTTTCCAACTCCACAGCACTTTAGAATCCTAGAGCACAGCACCTGGAAGCTACTGGATAGAAAAGGAACATTTACCTAAGTTTAAGCCTGCAGATATCCTAAAATTCCTCTGGGAAATAGGACTAAAGAAGCTACTAGATTCTAAGACTCTCCTTAGAAACTGAGTAGAAGTAAGGGGGCACAATAGATCTTTCAGGTCTCAGTGAATGTCACTCCAAAATACATACATGATAAATTGTAAACTGTCAATAGCCTTATCATGATAACTCATAACCTAACAATAATTCCGACATTTTGGGATATCAGAATCAATAACATGCGGGTAAGAAAAGTATCCAAAAAAGGGTGTAGCTCCAATGTACCTAGTTCTCCTGCCAGCCATGCTCTGCTAACAAACGAGACTCCACGTGGAAAAGGAAGTAGAACAAGCTACTGACAGTTGACAATTGACTTATGGTGAAGGTCGGGTTGGAAGTGTTTAAAAGATATCAAACGGGAATTAAAGGAGACGTCAGGAAGACGAAACATGTCAATAGACATTTAAGAATCTCAATGGATAGTGAATTTTATTATCTCCAATTCCATTTGTGACATAGCTGTCATCTGATATCAACTAGAAAATATATGTTGCTTTCGTTTATTTGGGCTTCAAGCACTTGTGCGTGACGCCTCAGTCGTCACGACTTTTGAGCAAATCGAACACGATTTTTTAGGATCCTCAAAACCACCTGATATGTGCCAATGCCAATGAATTTCCTGTGTTGTCAGAAGAACAGTTTTCAATTATAATGTTTTTGATAATAAAATTTTGCATATTTACATATTTTTAGTGAGGTTTAAATCGTATTAAATCGTAATCGGTACAATCTTAACCTTTAAATAAACGTCAAACCGGACAAACGTCAAATATTTAATGTCTGTGGCTTGAAGCTCATATTTTTCGGTATGTGCTTGAGGGGCAAGGGGAAGGTAAGACTAGGCGTCACGCCCGGTAATAAACGAACGGAATTCAGTCACTACGAGCTGCTACTAGCAGCCAAAAGTAAATAATCGAAAACGCTTATAATCGAGTATCGAGAACCTAACCTAATACAGTTTATTCACGATGAAAAAACCATGACGTTGCCAAACAAAATATTGTGATGCTGACAAGCTGTAGCTTTTTTCTTTACTTAACGAAAATTAGAAAAGTCAATCTGATGTTTGATTGACAGTTCTTAATAATAATGAATACAGATAGCGAATACTATTACTTGACCAGTAAGCGGGAGAAGCGGTCCTCCATTTCGGCATTCTCGTTCAAGATAACTTGACAAAGATGTTATCATCTCTTGTTCAGCTGCTTCGGCATTTTATTAACTACAAACTTTTTTTTATCTTGAAGAAACAATTAATTTAAAAGCACCAAAAAAACTTGTAAATATTAGACGATGATCGAAAGTAAATAAACGTCAATACAAACTGGGGAATTTTACCAGTTGATCTGGCAACATCTTGTAGTTTTGCCAACCCGTTGGCTATAATAACAATGACAATTGAGACAGTTTTTAGCGAGAACACACAGTATCAATTTTGATTCTCAGGCTAAGGATGGTAATGTATCGAAACTATACAGTAACGTTTAAACTAAGAAATTTTTTGGTACAGGGACCGCACTGTAATTAATTTTATTGGAAGCGATACCACGACTACCGCTCTTCTGCTAATAACGAGCTGTTTCAAGCGGTCGTTAAGTCAAGTTGATGGTGCATTAATGATCACTTTTTTCGGATGACACACAAACTTTTCGTAATTACTTTTTTGCCTATTAAGGTGAGGTCGAAATTACATGCTTACTATGAGTCTCATACTTTTATATTTAAATAAATAAATAAGCTTCATTTGAAACGATAATTTTTTTACCAACCCTGTATGTAAGAAAATATCGAATAGTTGGACCATCCTCCAAACAATCCCGAACTGAGTCCTTACGATTTTTTTTTTACTTTTCCATGAATTAAAAATGAACTGCTCAGTAAATGGTTCCATATATACGTATATTTTAAATCTTCAATTCAAGATATTTTATAAACAAAAGAAAAATTAACTATCGGACATTGTTATTGACGGAAAATCTTAATTTTGGTTCACATTCGCCATTTTTTTTTATTATTATAAAGACAATATAAGTCGAGATGTGTTGAAATGTTAGGTATTTTCTCTTGAGAACTTAATTACTTCTGTATCCCACAATGTATCATTTATCTTGACAGAATTGGTTGAATAAATAATATTAGGTTATGTACCTTGATAGTATTTATTGCAGTTGGGCAACAATTTCCCTACAAAAGAGTCTACAGAATGTACTCCCTTCATCCAGAGTAGAAATAGTTTATTATACAACAAGGTGGTGAAGACTTTTATTATTGGCCACGTAAAATAAGGTGCGAGGGCTATAAATGTCTTCACCACCACAGTGCTATTCGAAAATCCCCTCCCCCCCTCGTATCTTTTGAACGGCTACACTTACCTTAATGAAATTTGGAGGGTGAATATAAAGTAGCAGCTATCTTAATAATTGGTGAATCTAGAAAGAATCTCCATGAAGCGGAACGTTTATTTAATGAGAGATACCCAGATCGCCCTATCTCGAGAACTTATTTGAGGGAGCTTCTTTACAACATTTATTGATGATAAAAAAATGGATATAGTTGCTGAAATGGTACTAAACCCTACTTCCTCTTCAACTAAAGTTGCGTCTATCTGTGAAGATAGTGCTCCTGCACATTATTATGGTGCAGTAAGACGTTACCTGGATGAAGAATATCGAGGTAGATGGATCGGCCGGCGAGGTCCTATAGAATGACCTCCTCGGTCACCAGATATGACACCATTAGATTTTTTTCTATGGGGGTACTTTTAATCCAAGGTTTATACAACGGCACCAGATAGCATTGGCGTTTTGAAAGAAAGAATTATTGAAGAATGCAATGCAATTTCAGCTGACACATTCGAACGAGTACGACAAGAGTTTACGAATAGAATGTATTACTGTCAGGAAGTAGACGGAGCACATTGCGAACACTTGCTATAAGAATCCATTGTTGATATTTGATTAATTGAATTTTAAAAAATAATTTCAATAATTTTGGTATTTATTTAATTTATCCGTCAAAATTAGTTTAAACCCAAACAAAATTAATATGGCTATGTAGCCAATGTCAATGCCTTTCAAACGAGATATCACTTGCCATAAGATGCTATTTGAAATTATTGGCCAGAGTGCTGTGACGTCATCTATTACTATTACGTCACATGTATGAACGTACTCGTTATGTCATCAGTCATTTCTGGTTAAGCGCGAATTTTAAACTAATGCCATTTTTATTCAAATAATTTTATCTCGATTGGTATAATTTCAAGTAGCAAATATATTGAAGACAATCTCTTGGGTATACAAAATTATATTGCACAAGTTTTTGTTGAACTACTATCCCTGAATTCCTAAAATATTTGAATATGTCCATTATTGAACAAGGTTAATAATAGAAAAGTATTAACCACTAATAGAGAAATTCAACTTCTCAGCTGGCTAGAAAAAGCAATAATTGTAAACTTCACAGCTAATAGTGGAAAATACTATATTGTGTAACAAGTGTCAAAAACGTTTCATTATTATTGGAACATTGTCAATGACAAGTGACGTCTGACAGGAACATAATTCAGATAAATAAATAAAAAAAAAATCGTCAAATAATTTTAGCGATGACTTTTTAGCCTTATCTGGAAATACAGTTATTAAAATTGAATAATAAATGTACCATAATCTTGTCTTTTACATTATACGTAGTGTTCTCATGGAGCTTATGACATAAAAGGTTCGTTAATGTTTAATAGAAACAACAATATTGTAGTTGATCTCAATAGAAGTTGAAGTATATTAAATTGTGTTCATAAACCATAAACTCGATGGTGTAAATTGACCTAAATACTCCGCATTACAAATAATTCTCTTTAGTTCCTTATTGTTTTTTAGGTTTTTTTTTTGTTTGATGATGAAATTAATTTGTTACAAATTGAGATGTCTACAAATTAATAGAGCAGCTTTAGTGTCTTGCGGTGGCCACTGACCTTTAAAAAGTAGCTTATTATCTCTGTCTGTACAGAAAGTACGAGGAGTAATAAACCCTAATTAAGTATGCAAAACCTTTACAGGGAGCACCATGAAATTTTTGATAAATCTCTTACTTTAAATTACATTTCTTCCGTAAATCTAAAAACCAGGTAGATCGACCCCGTATTTGTTTCATTTGTAGCAAAGTTTAGGGTTTCTTCATTGTTAAAGGATTAGCAGATAAGCAATAACGCAATGCAGTGGTGTGTATTTTGGGAAAAAAATACGTTTTAAATTATAATATAATAAAAAATGAAAAGAAATAATTATTGGAATACATTTATTACTTACATTTTATTCTATGTCCGACTCGGAAGAGGAAGAATCGTTGTTGACATTAATAATAATAGGGTCGATTAAATCATCACAAATATTGTCAATTTTCAACATATTTGCCTCTACTTTGATAACATGCTCGATACAGTTTGTCCAATTTTCCTTACTAACATGACTTACAGCACTCTCGAACAATTTCACAACATCGTTTATTTTAAAAGTAGTATTTTTTTTCCAACTTCCCCCTTTACCTGAGCCCATATTAATTCTATGGGATTAAGTTCACAATGATAAGGGGGAAGTCGAAGAACTGATATACCACGAGAAGAAGCCATTTCTTCTACAATGTAGGTTTTGTATTTATTCTTGTTCATTTTTCGCAATTCTGTAAAGTTCTTTCCTTAGTGGATCTTTTGGAAACTTAATATTTTCCGAAATAAGCCACTCCAAAAGCTCTGCTTTACGCCAACGACTTGTGGGCAATGCTTCTCGTAACCGAGAATGGTAACTTGCGTTGTTCATAACAATAACACCCCCTTTTGGAATCAGATCCAACATTTGAACAAACCATTCCTCGAAGACATCCCCATTCATATCTTCGTGATAGTCCCTCGTGCGTTTTGAAATAAAAGTTAATAATCCACCATCAACAAAACCTTCAGAACTTCCAACATGGACAATGATAAGTCTTTTTCCTTTTCCAGATGGTGGCTGCGACAAACGACAAACCTTCCACGAATGCCTGCCTTCCGCTTTTAATGTTTTCATCTTGCCAAGATTTGGAAACTGTATATCCAGCATTTATACACACATATATACAAAAATATATAAAATAATTATTGTTACAGATTGGTTTGTTTTCTATTATGAATAAACTGTGTTGCCTTTCTTTATCAAACTTACTAAAATTTATGTACCTCTATCACTTTTTTTATTAAAATTAGTAAATCCCGTTGCCTCTGACCTAAATCGTATATTCTTTAGCATAGCTGCAACTCATTCGTTCAATACAAAATGTACCTCACGGTATACCCTCTTAAAATATATTTTTGTACGTCTATGAAATCTACTTAAATGAATGATTTATTACTCCTCGTACTTTCTGTACAGACTTATAGTAGCAAAGGGTTTTTGAGATAAGGTGTTGTAAAATTAAGCTTTGCCATTTTTAATTCAAAATCAAATGTATTCCAATCAGATATTAAACTACGAACGGTCTAATGACCGGGTAGATGTAAGGAGTGTTAATTATATTTTGGCAAAATTAGTAGACCATGAATACATAAGTATGCACCAAAAAATTCTACTTTGTCTTTGCAAAAAAACTGGTAAAATAAAATAATGAACACAATAAAGAATGGGATGGTTTAGACAATTAGAACGTGAATATTCTTTGAATATTTCCAACTACACCAAAAACCACAGAGTAAGAATATTTAGGTAGACATAGGCGTAGATATTTACCGTTAAATAAGGTGATGTTTTTAAATTTATTTGTTTCTAAATAAAACTGGATCCGGAGGATAATTTAAAAGTCGAAAACTTGAAGCTTATTACGAAGAGTGACCAAGTCAATTATTCTCCTTTTGCAGGGAACAACATTTAAATTTCATGATACAAGACAGATTGCATGAATCCAATTATTAATATTTTCATTTACAAAACGATAAACTTAGGGAAGTGAAAAGAACAGTTAAACCGTGGAAGGCCGTTCCAGAAACCAGGAAAGAACAAGTTATTCTGACCCGTCTAAGAATAGGTCACACCCGATTTTCCCATGAACACTTAATGACTAAATCTGAACAATCCCGCTGTACAGTGTGTCAATGCCCTTTAACAGTCAGGCATGTATTAATAGATTGTCCGCAGTATTCACAGCGAAGAATTGCATTTACACTCCACCTACTATGTATCACTTGCTAGGAGAAGAGTACAATATGGAAAACTTGGTAGCCTATCTACGTGCTATTCAGTTTCTACACAAAGTTTAATTTATTATCAAAATTGTTTTTTGGAACTTTAGTTCTTCACGCCAGGTTATGTTTGAGCGACCAGGGGTCGCGACGCAAAAGATCTGACCGTTACGTTGCTTCGTTATGTACCTTGCTTGCGTGCGTATGCTCTCTCCTGAGTCTCTCTCTCGTTTACGAAGCAGCGATTCATATGCTTCGGCCGGGAATCAAACCCGGGCCGCCCGCGTGGAAGGCGAGCATTCTACCACTGAACCACCGATGCTATATTAAAATTCTATGCAAAGCTGGTATTCGCAGTGTTGGTGATCTACTTGAAATTGTTCGGATAAATTTTTACTATTATTTCCATAATTTTTTTTGAGCGATTGATCTTTTTTGTTTATTTACGGCATCGGTTGTCAGGACGGTGGGTTGTGTTTACTGGTTTCTAAGTTTAACACGTCGGTAAGTGATTTACTTACCGTTCAGACGTCGAAAAGTAATAAATAGCATAAAAACAATTTCATCAAAATGTAAAATATATTTTAAACTGATCGAGAAGTATAAATGTCCCTTTTGATATTTCGTTCATTTCGAAGAAATTTAAATTATTCTATTCGGGATTTATTTCAATACGATCGCGCAAAAAATGGTATAAGCATCTCGAATGTTAAGGGTAATTACAACGTTTGCATGTAGATTCCTCTCGTAAAATTGGACAAAATGATATGAGGATTAAGAGGTCTGGCACATTTACTTTTCGAAATACAGGGTGTTGAAATTTTGAAAACTTGAATGTTTTAATTCGATAACTTTAAAATGGATGGATAAATTGATTTGACATTTGGCAGCTTGTTTTTAAATGTAAAAGGGCATATTTTGATAGAAATAGTAGTTTGTGCAATTAGTGTGGATATGATGGCCATATCGCACGAGGACGAAATTGATCAATCAAGTGCGATATGGACAATCCACACGAGTCGAACAGCATATTTTTTCTACAACCCACTTAAGAAAAAATCTAGAAAAAAAAAATTTCTGTAAACTGTAATATGACTTCAAATTAAAAATTTCACAATTCAATTTTGTTTCCACTAATTTTTTTGTGGTAATCGTACAGTTCTTGAATGTCCAATTTGTATAATGCTACGGTTTCCCTTTTTAAATATACGATGCTGTTACAAGTAGATGTTGCCAGTCCCTCATGAAGGGTACCGTACCATTATATATACTAATGAATATTCTGCTAAATATTTTAAACGTCTACCTGTTGTCGTTATTAATATCAAGCAGAATAATTATTTAAAAATAAAATTAACAATTAAAAAAATACCTTCTTCACGGGGAATCGAACCCGGGTCTACCGCGTGAGAGTCTAGTTTGCTCACTACTCGACCACCAAGGAATATGCAAATTGTTTATCTATAACGTCAGATGTATTACATAATTTTCGCTTAAAAGGAACTAAAGTTCCTACCGTGTGTCCCGCGACACGTTCTACCTTTTTTTCCTAATTTACAGTGTATCAAAAAATCGTAACTGTATGTGGGACAAAATGAGAGTTTTCTATGAGTTATATTTGAAGAACATTTGGGGTAATGACGGTTATTTTTAAAATATATGTCAACAATAAAAAAGTGTTTTATTTAAAAGTATTTATTTTTCACGACAAATACACTGTAATATTTATAAAGAAACAAACCCAAAATATTTCTTACATTTACAAATGAACCATGAAATGAATATAATAGTCGCATGTCGTATGCCACACGTCTTTAATATCCAGTGACAATGAAGCACGAAAATATCATTTAGAAGAGAATTGACACATCTGGATTTTATTGGTACTTTGCTCTTGCCGATGTTTGCAAAACGTTGTAAAAATATTTTGACCAGCTTTAAAAAAAACATGTGTTTCAAGACAAAAATGATTGTGTTCAAAACGACTGTTATAAATATAACAAGACGGTTTTATGATATTTTTTTTTGGTAAGTTATAGTCATAATTACTTGATTTAGGTGTAAGTTTACATTCTGCGAAATAAGGTCATTGAAATAAACGTAATTTACCCTTAGTGACTGAAAATTGACTTGAAAAAAATGCATTTAGGTTGAAAAATATACAGTGTGTTGAAAAACTACTTTCAATTTTCTGTGTAGGTAAAAATGAATTTAAAAAATCGGAATAATTAGGGTTACGTGTTTTAATATTTCAGCTTTAAACTGTCAAATTTATTACTTTGAAGGATCAAATACTCGGAGTTTACTTTTTATAGACAGTCACTTAAATCAGAGTCACATGAAAAGATCTTCTTCCGAAGACTAGAAGCAGTTTTTCGACAATACCTCCTTTCCGACTTATTTTAGTATAAAAACGTGTCGCGGGACACACGGTAGGAACTTTAGTTCCTTTTAAGCAAAAATTATGTAATGCATCTGACGTTATAGATAAACAATTTGCGTATTCCTCGGTGGTCGAGTAGTAGGCAAACCAGACTCTCACGCGGTAGACCCGGATTCGATTCCCCGTGAAGAAGTTTTTTTTATTGTTAATTTTATTTTTGAATAATTATTCTGCTTGATATTAATAACGACAACATGTAGACGTTTGAAATATTTAGCAGAATATTCATTATTATAGATAATGGTAAGGTACCCTTCATGAGTGAGTCCGACTGGCAGCATCTACTTATAATAGCATCGTATATTTAAAAAGGGAAACCGTAGCATTATACAAATTGGACATTCAAGAACTGTACGTTTACCATAAAAAAATTAGTGGAAACAAAAAATTGAATTGTTAAATTTTCAATTGGAAGTTATATTACAGTTTATAGAAATTTTTATCCTCTAGTTTTATTCTTAAGTGGGTCGTACAAAAAATATGCTGTTCGACTCGTATGGATTGTCCATATCGCACTTCGTCCTCGTGCGATATGGTCATCATATCCACACTAGTTGCACAAACTACTATTTCTATCAAAATATGCCCTTTTACATTTAAAAACAACCTGCCAAATGTCAAATCAATTAATCCATTCATTTTAAAGTTATCGAATTAAAACATTCAAGTTTTCAAAATTTCAACACCCTGTATTTCGAAAAGTAAATGTGCTAGACCCCTTAATCCTCCTATCATTTTGTCCAATTTTACGAGAGGAATCTACATGCAAACGTTGTAATTACCCTTAACGTTCGAGATGCTTATACCATTTTTTGCGCGATCGTATTGAAATAAATTCCGAATAAAATAATTTAAATTTCTT
>CAJUYG010002090.1:0-40505 GCA_910591675.1 Galerucella calmariensis
CATTAGGTAATATGAATACAATAAATTAAAAGTAGGTAAAAAAAACTTTGTTGAAAACAATCTTTTATTTAAATGCGCTAAAAGGAATAAAATAAACGTTTCCTTTAAAAGTTTTACTATCAACTTATAACGTAATTACACAATTTATATGATATAAAAGCTTGTCGCGAGATTTAAGTAAGTACACGTACCTATATTTATTTACTTTGAAAATCTCACAACAAAATTGCATTGTCACGAGTTACATCTGTATTCCACGTATGATAAGCAGATGTCATCATTACAACCTTCGACACAGCATTTTTTATCTTTTCTTTCTTTTCTAAATTCATAATTACAAATTCATTCCATTGTTGCTTTTATAGTAATAAGATTAATCATTGTTAAGATTTTCATTTAATTAAAATAATAAATCATTTTTAAAAACATAATTTGGGCATTCCAAATCATTTCTGGCGCAGTCAGTAGGATATCTAGATTGTAACGTATCGAACGTGATCAAGTTTGTTTCGACAATTTACTAGATATACCGAACTTTTAAGTCGTGATTCGTGTGTGGAGGTTTTTAAGTGGAGTGGTTCTCCGAAAATCGAGAAACCCATCTATCGAAGACCATCGAAGCACTCTTGCAATTCGAAGCGACGAAAGTTGGAACAGGAATCGTCCAATTTTGCGAGGATTGTATTCTCATAGTTAAGTGGATATGCTCAAATTCATCATCATTTTTATGTAAGTCGAAGAAATTATCAATTAAACAGGGATAAATAGAAACTGATAGTACACAGTTGGCAAATTTTTTTTTATAAATTAAGATAAGATAATTCAATAAGGATACATAAATAAATTTGCATTATAATTTGAACATATATATGTCCATCGAATCTTTGGTAAGCGAACTTGAAAGTTTAGAAATAAATTGAAATAATCCCAATTTGATAAGACCAATAATGGAAGAATTTAAACCTGAATTTCTTAACTGTGTTCCAGAATTTGATGGTAACCCGAATGAACTTAATCGTTATTTATCTATTTGTGAATCAATTATTGGTACATTTTATTTAAGAGAGCAACCCCATCATTTTCAGAATACATATTCACTTAATTCATTAATTTCAAAACTGCGTGGTAATGCCAAATTAGTTGTGAACATTCAAAATGTCGCTACTTGGAATTCTTTAAAAGATACACTCGCAAGAAATTTCTCAGACCAAAGAGACGAGGCATGTTTAAATCGTGATCTCGTAATGATGAGACAAAATATTAACGAACGACCTCAACAATTTTATGATAGAGTTCTGAATATCCTTAATCTTCTCTGTAGCTATGTAGATTTGCATGAAGCCATTCAAGGCAATAAATTATTGAAAAGAGATTTATATAATAATCTAGCTTTAAAAACATTCCTATCTAGTCTAAGAGAACCCTTAGGAACAACAATTCGTTGCATGAGACCAAACGACTTGAGCGAAGCGTTGCAATTTGTCCTAGAGGAAGATAACATCAGTTACTTCCAAAATTATCAAAATAAAAATTCTTATAGACAAAATTCCTTGCAAAGCAAAGACCCAATTTCAATAACCCCCCTCATTCAAATAATCAAAACCAATTCAATCATCGAAATGATTTCAATAGGAACAATTTTAATTCAAATACCCCCAACAACGCATTCGTCAATACCTTTCCAACAGGGCCAATCCCAATTCAGCCCCAGCCGTTGAGAAATCAACATTTTCCAAGCAGTTCTAGCGTTTTTAGACAAAACCGAAACAACGATGTATTTAGGCCCAACCAAATACAAAATCAAAACCTACCAAAACCCACACCAATGAGTGTTTCAACTCGAAACACCTTTAACAGAGGTACACCCTCCAATACTTCTATCCGTAACGTGCCAAACGTTTCGAACACTTCTTATTCAAATCAAAAACCCCGCAGGAATTTTATCTCTGAAGAATTGTTTAATACCAACTGTCAAACTTCTTTTCAGGACTCTGAGCAAGATAATTATGATTATAAAGTAAACGAAATTTCAAATAACAATAGCTATATCGAACAAAGCAACCAAGCATATAATTCAGAATCGTTTGATTTAATTGATCTCCAACAAACAAACGGAAATTTTCGAAAAAGGCCTCGGAATCATATACCGAATTAGATTCTCAAGTTATATGTATCACTAACACTAATTCTAGTGAATTACCTTATATTTTATTTCCGGAATACGACTTAAAGATACTAATTGATTCAGGTTCCACAAAATCTTTTATGGATCCAAATATAGTATATAAGTTGTTCCCAAATAAAATAAAAAATGACCCATTTTTAGTATCTACGGTATTTCAAAAATCCGCTCACAAATATAGTGCTTTATTACCAGCATCAAAAATATTTAAATTGCCACAACCTTAAGAATTAAAATTCTTTTTGTTTAAATTTCATAACGTATTTGACGCAGATCTAGACAACTTAAAAATTTTACAAGCAAATTTAAACTTCGACAAAGGTTATTTGTCAACACCCTTCTCAAAAATTCAGTTACTTTTTCACCGTACCGGAAATGAATTGAATTTAATCAAAAATGGCCCACGATCCGAACAAGTAATACGAGTTAAAACGTCAATCTCAGACGGAGAAATTATTATACCACATCAAAAAATTCACAATTGTGAAATACCCGAAAGCTTAACTATAGCTAAACAGGGTATGGCATTAACTACAATCTTAAATAACGGTACCGATCAACTCACATTAGACTTTTCAGAACCACTTACAGTAGAACCATTTGACAGAGAACATATTCAAGAAATTAATTTGAATAATTTTGACGACACCAATAAACAAAACCTAGACTTTTCAACCATTAAATTTAATCAAACAATTTTTTGACGTTTTTTGCCAAGACAACTCACCGCTTACTTTTACAAATAAAATAAAACATTCTATAAAAACCTCTGACGAAATACCTGTGTACTCGAGACCATATAGATATCCGTTTATTTATAAAAATGAGGTTCAAAAACAAATTCAAAAAATGTTAAACTCAAATATAATTCAACCAAGCAACTCACCCTGGTCGTCCCCTATTTGGGTAGTTCCAAAGAAAATGGACGCCTCAGGTCAACAAAAATGGAGAGTTGTTATTGATTATCGTCAATTAAATGCTAAAACTGTAAATGATAAGTACCCTTTGCCTAATATCACTGATCTTTTAGACAAGTTAGGAAAATGTCAATATTTCACCACTCTCGATTTAGCTAGTGGGTTCCACCAAATCGAGATGGATCCAAACGATATTGAAAAAACAGCATTTACCACCGAAAACAGACACTGGGAATTTTTGCGCATGCCATTCGGGTTGAAAGGAGCACCTGCTACCTTCCAACGTGTCATGGACAATATCCTTCGTGGCATACAAAACGAACAATGTCTTGTTTATTTGGATGATATTATAATATTCTCAACATTCTTACAAGAACACTTAGAACGTTTAAAAAATGTTTTCCAACGCCTCAGAGAATCAAACTTTAAAATACAAGTCGATAAGTCAGAGTTTTTGAGAAAAGAGGTAGCTTATTTGGGACACGTAGTAACCCCCGAAGGCGTCAAACCAAACCCAAATAAAATTGAAGCTATAAAAAATTATCCGATACCCAACACTCCTAAGGGCCGGTTTTACAAGAGAGATTTATACTAGGTATAGTTGAGTTAATATCAAAGCTACTATTTGTGAAATCTTCTTCTTTTTTCTATTCATATATATTAAGTCAATCACTAGATAGGCACTATTTGGACTAGCCAAATATATATCAAGTATACATCATGTCAAAAGTAACTTCTGTCATTTTGACGATGATATATTTATCGAAACAATTGTCAATAATTTACTTGCAATTTACACATTTTTTCAAATATATTGTGGAGTCATTTAGAAACAGTTAGTTTCATTTAAAACCATACTAGGTATAGTTATTCTGGGTATAAAGTTATTCCAAAATTTATACCTAGAATAAAACTAGATGGTTTTACGATGCTTTTTTACACCGGTATAGCAATTCTTACTCCAAGAATTGCTATACCGGTGTAAAAAAGCATCGTAAAACCAACCAGTTTTAAACTAAGTATAAATTCTGGTATAACTTTATACCCAGAATAAATATACCTAGTATAAATCTCTCTTGTAAAACCGGCCCTAAGCAGATAAAAGGTTTCCTTGGTCTGCTGGGATATTATCGCAGATTTATTCCAAATTTTGCCAAAATCACAAAGCCCCTAACCAAATGTTTAAAAAGGGAGCGAAAATCGTTCATGACAATGAATTTAATAACTGTTTCGAGATATGCAAGAACTTACTTATAAACGAACCAATTTTACAATATCCAGATTTTTCCCAAAAATTTAATTTAACAACAGACGCTAGCAACTTTGCTATAGGAGCAGTGCTATCGCAAGGTCCTATCGGAAAAGATCGTCCAATAGCATATGCATCGCGAACATTGAATGATTCGGAACAAAATTACTCGGTTATAGAAAAAGAACTATTGGCGATAGTTTGGGCCACAAAATATTTTAGACCATACTTATACGGAAATGAATTTAATATAGTGACCGACCACACAACACAAAACACACAAAAGACAGAAACAAGCCACTGAATTTCAAAAGCCAACCCTTATAAAAAAGTTAATTCGGAAAATAAAACTGTAGAGACAAGTGATCAAAATAAAGTTCACATGGACAATTTAAAATGACCTCTGAAAGTAACATATAAATTCAAAGATTGAAAAATAAAATAAATAAATAAAATAAACAAAATTATTTTATTTCAGGCTTTTATGGTCCGTCGGATCCTCTGACGACAAAATTTCGTTAAAAAACATGGAAAACAATTTCGGATTATTGCCAGTAGAACTGGGAATTGCCAAAATTACAGTTAATAATTTTAAATTATTGCATTATTATGACCTAAATCCAATTATTGACGAAGTGAATAAATTAAATATCCATTCAAAACATTTTAAATACTATTTATCAAAAAAATGAAAATTTCTCATTCGATGTAGCAAATTATTTGAAAATTCTTACATTTGTGGAACAAAAAGTTGAAAACAAATTACGTGAAATACTACCTGCTGCTCAAAGGCCAAAAAAAGGTATTATTAACGGTCTTGGATCAATCTTTAAAACAATAACCGGTAACCTCGATGAAAGCGATGGAGAGAGGTACGATCAATTGATTAAAGAGCTCCAAGAAAATCAGTATAAATTCAATGATAACATAAAAACACAAAATTCTCTTTCAATTTCTTTGATAAATAAATTTAACTCCACTATAAATCAAATAAGTCACAATGAAGAAACTCTAGCTTCAAAACTAAATCAAATTTCAGCATTAATTGGAGGAAACTTCCATAGAGAAAACACATTCATCCTCATAGATACCATTAGTCAAATTATTAACATGTTCGAAATTATCATATCAATACTACAAGATATTGAGAACTCTATAACATTTTCAAAATTAAAAATAATGCATCCAAGTATAATAACAACAACCGACTTTTATAATGAATTACTTTTGGTCGAAAGGCAGTTAAAAAATAGTCAACTACCAATTAAAGTGAAAATAGAAAATATTGGACTATTTGAACAGCTTACAAAAATTAGTAGCTATATATTGAATAAAAGAATCACATATGTACTACAAATACCGATTACACTTACCGAAAATTTCAATTACTATCGTTTGTATCCTATCCCTGTCGAAAAACAAGGTCAAATAACAGCAGTTATACCAAATAATAGATATTTATTGAAAAATGATTCAAAATATTCATTTATGAGCAATCCATGTCATGAGCTATACCCAGCGACAATATACCTATGCGAAGAGATCGAATTGCAAGACACCAAAAAAGAAAATCCATGTGAAATAGAGCTGCTGAATACCAAAAACACCTCCACTTGCCAAAAAACACGAATAATCACCACTAAACCTCTTTTCGAACGACTACACAACACCGATCAATGGATTGCAGTTTTTCCAATGAAAGAAGCCGTCACACTCATTTGGCATAGCCAAGTAGAAACCATTGAAATAATAGGAACATACCTTTTTCACATTCCAAAAGGTTGCCGTATCGACACCAACCGAAAGAAAATTTTGAACGAGAACAGTACCAGCATCCATAGTCAACCAATATTGTTCCCAGAATTAAAATTTCAACATCCAGATAATCCAAAAATAGCCACCCAAATTCAATTACAAAAAACCAATTTGGACGAACTTCAAAATATCAAAACAAGAATAATTTCAAATAACCCAGATATGACATCATCAAAAATATCTCAAACTACAAGTATATGGACAATTCTGATATATTGCCTTCTACTTATATCAGGAGGCTACTTAATTATAAGACGACTTTCAAGAAGTATTAGAAGAAAACCCCAAGAGGACCAGCCAGTGGACCTTGCCAATATTCAACTCCCTCGCTAACCCTCGGAGTTGAATTTGAGGAGGGAGGAGTTACATCTGTATTCCACGTATGATAAGCAGATGTCATCATTATCATAATTCCTAGAAACCTTCGACACAGCATTTTTTATCTTTTCTTTCTTTTCTAAATTCATAATTACAAATTCATTCCATTGTTAGCTTTTATAGTAATAAGATTAATCATTGTTAAGATTTTCATTTAATTAAAATAATAAATCATTTTTAAAAACATAATTTGGGCATTCCAAATCATTTCTCACGGGAACCAAAAGTGTGTGCAAAATTTCAGCCCAATCGGTTGAGTGGAATTGCTACAACATTGAGTTGCAAGATTCCACGGAACAAACAAGATACATACATACATTGCAGGTGTTAAATAAAAGCTTGTAAAAAAATATAAAGTGAAAAACTTACCATCTTGGATGTTCACTTCCTCGGCAATCTTTTTCCAACACTTCTCAACAACATTTCTATTACTGTAATTTTTTTCACGTTTATCCCATACAGGGATTTGTTTAAAAACTACAGAAATCAATGCTTCCGTATCCATTGCCTGCTCGCTTATAATTAAATATTCATTGCGGTAAAATGCCACCAGCTTGCTACACGCGCCGACAAGCTTCAGCCTGTTTTGTCTCTGTGCGTCCACGTTCAATCCGCATACTGATTTCAGGCGCCGATCGGCACCGATAACCAGCGAGCAGGCCCTTTCTGTCCGTACCCTAACTAACGATGAAATAAACCAGAAAGAATCTGTGGAAATAAATATTGAAATCAATAAGAAATTTAAAAGAAAAAGGTCGCGAAATCCCTAAGAATGGACAAGAAATAAAGAAAGGAAGAAAAGAATAGAATGTGCAGAATATAGGACGCAAAAAGGAAAAGACAAGCGAGCCCGTTTTGTGAAAGACGTTGATTGTCATTGCCACTATTCCTGCAATACTAAAATATCCGACGAAGAAAGAGAGGAAATATTACGTGCCTATTTAAGAATTAGTACAGAAGAACTCAGGTAGAATTTCATAAGCAAACATGTCAAACGTATTGCAAAGAAAAGAAGCTACACTGCTGGACCATCACGACGACAATTTACACAAGTTTATAATCTTACCTCAAATGGTAAGGTACACCAAGTATGTAAAAATTTTTTTTATCCACATTGGACATTTCTACTAAAAAAGTGAAGACAGCTATTAAGAAAAGTTCAGCAGTTATTCCTGATCACTTACAAGATCCCGATCTTATAAATTACCATTTCATCGATGGCATAGGTGGTCACACTAATCCAGATGCTGACATTTTAAGCCACTTTTCCTCAACTAAACTGCCGAATGTCGATAATTTTAAATTCACGGAAATTGATGAGTTAAAGGTTTACGAAAAAATACTTTCTATACATTCAAATGCTGCTGGACCTGATAATATAAACACCAATATGATTCTACATTGTTGTCCATTTATTTTAGCATATATTACTCATATATATTCGTCATATATAATTTGTAAAAAGCAAAAGAAAAGCAAATAATTTCCCTAATAACTTGCTCACTGCTCAGGGCCCTACTACCGACTTACAGAAAATTTGTGATATATTTTCAGATTATTTCTCTTCTGTTTTTGTAAGTAGTGATGCTAGTAACTTTGGTAAAATGTATACTAACACACCACTGAATATTTCTAACTACACAATTACTCGTGAAACTATTGATAAAAAAATTGAAAATTTACCCAATAAAGGTCCTGGACCAGATGAATTACCTACTGATTTTATTAAAAATTGTAAGGAATCGCTAATAGAGCCATTATTTTTGCTATTCAATAAATCTCTCAGTTCAGGTCAATTTCCTGATACATGGAAAACAGCCTTTATTACACCAATTCATAAATCTGGAAGCAAGAATAAAGTTGAAAATTATAGACCTATTTCTAAATTAAACATCTTTAGTAAGGTGTTTGAAAGTATCATTTTTGATCTTCTTTATCATGACGTAAAAAACATACTTAACATTGAACAGCATGGCTTCATGAAAAAACGTTCGGTAGATACAAACTTATTCCTATATGTTGAATACATACTTAAAAGTTTAAATTATAGGCATAACGTCGATTCTGTGTACACTGATTTCAGTAAGGCCTTCGACAAAATAGATCATTCCGTCCTTGTCTCAAAACTTTGTGAAGTCGGTATACATGGTAATTTATTAAGATGGTTCGACTCATATGTCAGAAATAGGTCACAGCAAGTAATTTTAGGTGCTTTTAAATCTAAGGCTGTGGTAACTACTTCAGGAGTACCTCAGGGGTCCCATTTAGGTCCTTTACTTTTCAATTTATATATAAATGACATCTCTAGTTGCTTTCAATTTGCTAAGTTTGTTATGTATGCCGATGATTTGAAAATATATCACTCAATTTCATGTGCTTACGACAGAGTTCGATTGCAAGAAGACTTAGACAATTTATCCGACTACTGTCTGAGAAATAATTTGTTTTTAAA
Source organism: Galerucella calmariensis (assembly GCA_910591675.1). Lineage (NCBI taxonomy): Eukaryota > Metazoa > Arthropoda > Insecta > Coleoptera > Chrysomelidae > Galerucella > Galerucella calmariensis. Next base: position 8,994 of record CAJUYG010002090.1, read on the forward strand.
TGTCTCAAAGTGTAATTATATACAATTTTCTCGTTGTAATTCAGACTTGAACTACAATACATATGAAATATCTAATAGCGTATTACACGCTGTAGATACTGTCAGGGATCTTGGTATTCTTTTAGACTCTAAATTACTTTTCGATCGGCATATTTGTAATATAACTAGAAAAGCTAATCAGCAGTTGGGCTTTATATACAGAACATGTTTCGAACTTCAAAATCCTCTTACCGTTAGAACATTATATATGGCATATGTAAATAGTATATTAACATTCGGTTCCACTATTTGGAACCCGCGCTATTCGGTCTATATTTCAAAATTAGAAACAGTCCAGAACAAGTTTATTTCATATTGTAAAAGAAAATTTTATCCCGATGTGGATAGGCAACGTATTCGTTCTAATTTAAAGATAATTTCACTAGAGCATGGTAGGCAAATTGCGGATGTACTGTTTATTCATAAAATCCTCAATAACAATATAGATTGCCTTGAACTTACAAACTTCATAACACTTCGTATTCCCAGCCACTCAACCAGAAACAATTATACCTTTATCACTCATCAGGCACTCACCAATTATTTTCTAAATTCTCCTGCTCACAGAATAACAAATACCTATAATAAATTGTCCAGTATTGTCGAAATGGATATTTTTTACCACAGTGCAGATTTGATTAAAAAACTACTGAAAGACTATTTTTTGCAAACTTAATTTTGTTAAATTACCTACTCTTGTTCTCTCTTTTTTTCTCTTTTCTTTTATACTTGTATTTACTTTTATTTAATGTAGATGTATGATAATATTTATATTTTCTCTTTTACCTAATTTGTAAAATTATGTGTAACCATTAGTGGATACTTTTATGGGTCTGTCCTGTTTGTATCCCAAATAAATAAATAAATAAATAAATATAATTTTTGTCTGGAAAATTCAATGTTTCCTTTAATTTGGAAAGAATCTAAGGTTCCACCCATACCAAAAACGGACAATCCTGTAGATTGCAATGAGCTACGTCCTATAAGCTTATTGTGTACTTTTTCTAAAATCCTGGAAAAAGTGATGGATGAACAAATACGTCAACACATCATCAAATTCGACTTATTACCTGAACACCAGTCTGGGTTTCGGCCAGGATATAGCTGCACTACTGCACTCCCCAAAGTTTTAGATGACATTTATTCTTATATCGATTCCAACAAACTTTGCATCTTAATCTTATTAGATTACTCTAAGGCATTTGATAAAATTAATCACTCTTTGCTTCTGTCATTATGTAATTATATGTGTTTTGATAAACAAGCGCAAAAAATGTTGCAGTCCTACTTAGATCAAAGATCTCAAAGAGTATTTCTAAATAAAAAATTGTCAAGGAAAATGTACCTCACACGTGGGGTTGCGCAAGGATCACTCTTAGGTCCCTTGCTATTTTCCCTATACACATCCCAATTTGCAAGTTACCTGAAATGTATGAAGGCTCACTATTACGCGGACGACACGCAGTTGTATATGGATTTTAATGAACCAGAAGTTGAAGACGCTTGTTTAAAAATTAACAAAGAACTTGAAACTATAATAGAGATTTCAACTAAATTCTGCTTAAGTGTAAATTCTTCAAAATCGAAAGTCATGCTATTTGGTCGTAGAAATGAGAAAAATAGAATAAAAAGTAAAATACACTTGAGAATTAATAACGATAGTTTAATTTTATCCAACTGTGAAAAAAATCTTGGACTCGTTTTAGATGACTCCTTAACATTTTCCTCCCATATTTCATCAATAATTCAGAAAGCATTTTGCAATTTGAAACACTTATTTTCTCACAGACAATTATTTAATAAAACGACCAGAGTTATGATCTGTGATAGCCTGGTACTCTCGCAGCTTAACTATTGTGATGTGATATATGGACCGGCACTTACACAACTGGATCAAAATCGATTACAGCGAATTCAAAATATGTGTGTTCGTTTTATTTGCGGCATCAGACGTCGAAATCCAACCTCAAGGCATCTTGCAGATCTTGGCTGGCTGAATATAAAAAATAGACGCATTCTTCATAGTTCAGTACTATTTCACAAAATTATGTTAACCCAAACACCTTATTACCTATCGAAAAAAATTAAAAAGAGATCAGAAGTACACAATGTAAATGTGAGATTTAAAAATAAAATTAGTATGCCGAAACATAAAACCACGTTATTTCGATCTAGCTTCTCATATAACATTGCTAATCTGTACAACATGATCCCCGAAGTCTACAAAACGGTACCCATTTCTCAATTTAAACTTAATCTTAAGAAGTCTCTACTTAATAATAGCATAACATTGAAATTATAAGCTAATCAGATGAAGCTGGCCTTGTTCATTTTAGTATTTACGAAATTAGGTTACTCAACTTTTGTTATTTGAGCATATAAGAAATTATTGTAAGTAAAGAATATTGTATCATTAGTTTTGCGGTTGCGTGGAGCTGGTGCTTCTCGTATGAGAACATCATTTAAGAGCGAACGTCGCCTTTGCATGTATTGTATTTTTATAACACAGCAATAAAGTCATTTATTATTATTATTATTAAATTGCAAGATACCGGAATAATCGAGGCAGACCGAAGGGGCAGGAAACCTCCCCCTCAGAAGAAATCTGAAGCTGCCAGAAACATTATTAAAGATCACATGAAGTGGTTTCATCGCACTGGTTTCATCGCACTACTGTAGAAAATCGTCAAAAAGAAGTTACCTGGCTACAGGATTATCCGAATACCGACTTTATAATGATTACAAGTCGTATTGCGTTGAACTTGAAGTTACTCCCGAAAAATTCAGTTTTTAGAAACCCATTTTTACTACAGAATGAAAAAGACAAATGTGACTTTAGCATAAATTTTTGCAAAATTTTCTAATTACAATGATAATGAGAAGCGAAATGTACAAGAAGAACATGATTTAAATATTAAAGGAAAGCAGGAGGCAAGGGAACATAAACAATTGGATAAGGAAAGGGGAAAAAATGTTTATAGTTTATAGTGTTTACAATGGACATGGAGAAGGTACTAATAACTCCTTCACTGAATGTTGGAAAGCTGTATTACATGCAGAAGCTAAAAACATTTAATTTTACTGTCTATAATTTAGGTAGTTCGGTAGCCAATACCTATATGTGGCATGAGGGAGTTGGAAAAAAAGGATCATCAGAAGTTGCTACTTGCTTATGGCATTGTTTATCCCATCTAGACACTAACATAAAGGAAGTTACTTTTTTTGCAGATACTGCAGCTGGCCAAAATAGAAATGTTACAAACGCAGCACTGTTCTTAAAGGTTGTCACGGAGCTATTTATTGAAATAATCAATCAAAAATTCATGGAATCAGGAAATTCGGGAATGGAATGTGATAGTGTCCATAGCGCAATAGAAAGCAGGGGTGCTAAAGTTGATATATACACTCCAGATGGTTGGTATATGGTAGCAAGAACTGCAAAAATAACTGAACCTTTTTATAGAGTCACTAAAATGAATCTTTGTGATTTTGAGGATTATAAAACATTTTCTACAAAGTTAATCAAGAATAAAAATAAATTAGAAAATGGCTCGACAGTAGACTTTTCAAAAATTAAGTGGCTACAATATAGAAAGAGCGACCATTTAAATATATTTTGTAAGGAAAGGTTAAATGACCCTGAATTTGAATGTATAAAAATGAGAAAACTTGCAACAAGGGCAAATAATTCAGACGCATTGAAAGTGGAATCATTATATTCAACTGCATTACCCATAGAAAAATCCAAACTATTTACTTTAAGAAAGCTATGTGATTCAGGTACTACTCATACATATATTCGTACATATCATACGTTTTACAGTGGGTTGCTTGGCCACGATTCTTCCGAAGAAATATCTTTATCAGAAGATAATTAATAATGTTCAATGCCTTTTATATTGTTAAATAAATTTCATTAAGCACAGTTTTTTTTACCTTAACCACAAGTGGCGTAGCCAGGAAGGGGCCAGGGGGCTGAAATTAAAAAATATTTGGTAACATAATATTGTGAAAAACAAATACCATATTTTTAAAAACAATAATAGTGGTTCAGGGCAAGAGCGATAATGATGATGATACAGATAACAGCTTTTTGGGGAAAAGATGAAACTACCAGGGGGGATAAAAATCCTGCAAGAGCGAATGTACGTAGAGCTGCTCATAATATAACTACTCATATACCAGGTGTGAAAGGTAACGCTACGCTTTTTAAAACTGCTGTTGAATGTTGGAGCAATTTATTCACTGACAAAAAGGTTAGATATAATAGTAAGGTACACAAATCAGTACATGGACATCATAAGAAGTGATTTTTCTAGAGAGAGAGAGAGACATAAAACCTACAGATGTAATTGAAATAAGAGCTTTTATCGGACTGCTGTATCCAGCAGGAGCTTACAGAGGTAATCGGCAAAGTCTTGAGGAACTTTGGGGAAGCGAAGGAGATAGTATCGAAAAATTTAGTCTTGTGATGAACATCAAACGGTTTAAAACTCTACTACGCTGCCTTCGTTTTGACGACCGGAATACAAGAGGAGAAAGGAAAAAAGAAGATCGATTTGCTCCAGTTCACATTTTTTACAAATGCGTACAAAACTATCAGCCGAGCTACATATCTAGGGAATATAGAACTATTGAAGAGATGATTCCAGGATTTCGAGGAAGATGCCCCTTTCGCCAGTACATCCCATCAAAACCTAACAAATATGGCATAAAATGTTTTGCCCTTGTTGATGCCAGAATGAATTACACCTATAATATGGAAATATACGCAGGATCTCAACCAGAAGGTCCTTTTTGTGTCAGCAATAAGTCAACAGCAGTAGTGTTCAGGATGGCTGAGCCCTTATTTGGATCTGGTAGGAACATCACCGCCGACAATTGGTTTACCGACTTGGAACTTGTGGACAACCTAAAACAGAAGAAACTGTCTTATGTTGGGACGGCCCGAAAAAATAAAAGGCAGTTACCACCACAATTTGTTGCCACTAAAACAAGAGAGCAATTCAGCAGCTTATTTGGCTTTAGTGGAGGAAAAACTTTAGCTCCGTACGTACCAGCAAAAAAAATGTGATTCTCGTGTCAACGCCTCACAATGACAATTCAATCGATCCTGATTCCGGAGAAAAAAAGAAATCCGAGATAATAAATTTTATAATTCAACGAAAGGAGGCGTTGACACTGGATAAAATGTGTGCTACATTCAATGTGTCTCGAAACATCAAGCGTTGGCCAATGGCCATATTTTTTACTATGTTGAATGTAAGTGGTATCAACTCTCATGTGATTTACCTTGGTAACAATTTGGAACCAATGCATCGCAGACTATTTCTAAAACGTTTAGCCCCCGAATTGACAATTGGATAACTAAGATCTTCAAAACAGATTGAAAAGATTTCGTCTTTCTTTCCAGGAAAAAGAACGAACTCCCACGATTGCCCCTAAAATACAGCGATGCTCAACATGCACAAGCGCAACTGGTTTGAGAAGGCTAACAAATCATTAATACAAAAAATGCAAGACACCTCTTTGCTTGTCGCATTTAAATATGGTGTACGATGGGTGCCTTATCCTAAAATATGCTGATCCAGACTCTAATTGATTAATTATAAATAAGTTCACAATTGAAGATAACTTTCGTTAATTTTTATTTTTTTTAATTGAATTGTAATACCTACATTTCTTTGAAAAAATGTTTTCCAATTTTGTACTAAATATAATTTTTTTCAAATCATTTCATTTTTTTTTCTATTATGATGGCAATGCTATAAGTACGTAGATAAGAAACAATATTATTAATTTTAAACTTGTGCGGGATAAGCACATTGCGCCCGAACTCGAGAGTCACGACATTGCACCCGACGGAAGGGTACTTGTATGCTGTTGCAAATCTTAACATCAATATCAATTGTCCGGTACATTTTATTTTGTAATTAACGATCAATAAAGTTTTTTAACAGAAACCTTTAACTTGTGGTGACTCATTTTAGTACATTGTGTCGAAAAACAATAATTATATTCCAAGCAATAAGGAAGCGAAAAAGGATGCATGGATGCTATTGGTATAATTACACATAGTGTTCTGTAAGCCTTCTCTTTAAAAAATATATAGTGGTGGTTTTCCTAGATTTAAAAGCGGCATATGAAAAGGTAGACATATATTTACTTTATGAATACATGGTGAAACTTGATATTCCAACCAATTATATCAACCTTACTTTTAATTTAATAAATAACAGAAGTCTATATATAAGAAAAATAAATAATCAACTTATCGGTCCAAAAACAACCAGTTAAGGCCTAGCATAAGGGTCTCCATTATTATTTAATATATACACAAAATCTTTACATATTATCATTTCTAAGAGAGCAAAACTTATTCAATTTGCAGACGATTTGGCAATCATGTTGGAAGGTCTACAGTTAGAAAAAGTTATATCAGAAATGAATCATTGTCTTAGTAATAATAATAATAATTATAATAACTTTATTGCCTATAGAAAACAATGTTTACAGCAAGGTTAGTGTGTGATAATATACAAAAAAAATTATTTTTTTTAAGTTTACAAGACAGTTTGTAATAAAAAATAAAAACAAAATAAAATAAATACATTATTCATCGAGTATAAATGACCTCAATTTGAGAATATTCCAAAGGTAGCAGCATAACGGGTGGTGAATGGTCGGACGCACCATAGGAAATCCAATGGAAAATCATAAACTCTTAAATTCCTGCTTCCCAAATCATTTTAGGTGAAAACTCAATAGGAACTTTTCTTTAAAGAATTAAATACTGCATCAGATGAGACTATTAAAAATATTTTTCAGCTTTTGGTAGTTGAAAAAATTGTCCAATTTATTTACCATTCTTGTACAGCATCAAGACAGCAATAAAATGTCAAAATGACTAAAATATTTAGATGTCAAATCATTCAAATAGTCAAAAAAATAGAAAACAAAGTTATTTTTTGTTAAATGAATACAAACGCTAAATAAATTACAATAAATGCTCAGATAAACCACCGTTTTGGGCTAAACAATATCCTAATCTATCATAAAACTCTCGTCGAACATTTGCTAAAATGCGAGGCGTTATTTTTGCACATTCTTCTCGGATGCCTGTCTTTAATGCCTCTAAATCTGGAAACCTTACCGTGCCGTAAATTTTGGATTTTACATCTCCCCAGAGATAAAAGTCATTTGGGGCAAGATCTCCAGATCTTGGGGGCCATTTAATAAGACAATTTGGTCCTATCACACAGTTATTAAAACAATTATTGACAAATTCTTTCACTTCACGGCTGTTGTGAGCAGGACAACCGTCCATTTGAAACCAAATTTCTTCTTCTTCGGGAGCTACTTCTGCGAGTGCTGGTAAAATTTCTTGTTGAAGCAAATCCAAAAACCTTCCTGAGTCTAGATTTTCCTAGTAGAAAAAAGGTCCAATAAGATGATGCCCCAGTATTCCTGCCCAAACATTGATTTTTTGGTGATATTGAGTACGAATTTCCACAACAATTTCAGGCCTTTTAGTTGACCAAATTCTACAGTTTTGCACGTTGGGTTCATTGTTTAACGTAAACGTACACTCGTCTGTAAAACAAACATTTTTTAAAAATTGTCGGTCTGCATTCGCCCTCTCCAGCATCTCATAACAAAACTCTGCTCTTCTCTCATAATCTCCCTCAAGCAACTCTTGATGACATTGAACTTTATAAGAATGGAAGTTATTCTTTTTTAATATTTTTAATGCAGTTGAATTATGCATGTCGAACTGCTGTGCGATTTCTCGAGAACTTATTCTGGGATTTTCAATAACTGCAGATAATACATTTGTGGTATTTTCATTTTCAAACACATTTATTTGAATGTTTTGGTCATTTTTGTTACACTTGCATAAAGGTAGCAATGTGCCAGTGTTTTCAAATTTTTTGATTATTCTTCCAATTGTAGTATGGCTTGGAATCGGGCGGTTTGGATATTTCGCGCTAAATAAAGCACTTACCGTGCGCGTACTATTGCCGGAATAAAACATTTTTACAATTTCTACTCGTTCTGAAACGGTGTACGACATTTTTTACGTTTATTGTTGTCACTAATTGAATAATAGAATGACAATCTTGATAATAACTTTTAAAGGTAACGTCATCCTGACATATCATTGCTGTCTTGATGCTGTACAAGAATGGTAAATAAATTGGTCAATTTTTTCAACTACCAAAAGCTGAAAAATATTTTTAATAGTCTCATCTGATGCAGTATTTAATTCTTTAAAGAAAAGTTCCTATTGAGTTTTCACCTAAAATGATTTGGGAAGCAGGAATTTAAGAGTTTATGATTTTCCATTGGATTTCCTATGGTGCGTCCGACCATTCACCACCCGGTATAGTTTTTCCTCAGATAGGTTAATATTTTATGGAGCATTTACTAATGTTTCCAAATTTTGCAGACAGGATATGTTTTGTTTCATAACTGTATATATCGGACACTCAAACAAAATATGAAAAATAGTTTCTTTCTCGTCCAGGTTACAAACAGTACATGTTAAAGTACCTATACTATAGGTTATGCCGTTTAATGTGAACTTCATTTTAAATTGATTAACCGTACGGAGTTGAGCTAAAATACGAGTGATCTGAATTGGAGACTTCAACAGTAAATAATTGCTTGGTTCACGTGTTGTGGTGAAAGCATTATATAGAGCCATGAAAGGATACGCTGACGATGTAGCAATATCGGATTGGTGCAGGAAGGTATAATATTTGGAAAATAGTAGTTTTTTTGTGCTGTTAGATGACCATAAGATAATTGATTCCATAACTGCAGTGATTCAACGTCAACAAAAAATTGTTTGATTTGGTATGCCCAATTATACTTTGTGGTAGCGGAATTCATAATACGTAGCTGTTGCTCAAAACAAAGTCTGGGGTAGCGAAATTTTTCCATTTGAAGAATCTTTAGTAACCAATTTATTGTCATTTTGAAAACATTGTACGACAACTTAACTCTTCCTGTTTCTATCCGAATAACAGAGTCCGGAGTATTAACCGCTACTAAAAGGATTCGTTTTAGGAAATGTATTTGCACCCTTTCTAGTGCATCCAAATAACGAGGACCCCAAACAGAGACACTGTTGAACATAACGCTTAACGCTAGAGATTCAAATAGTTTGATTCTAGGGTACCACATGTCAATTTTTGCGTTACACATCACAGGAATGAGAGCGCCAACGCCTTGTTTACCTTTTTTTCAGTTGCAGTTGACATTTCACTGAATAAGCCAGAGGAAGAAAACGTTACACCTAAATATGTATATGTATTACTCAATTCTATGATCTCGTTCTTAAAATAAAATTTGTAGTTCGGTTTTTGGAATCCACCTTTAGAAAACCTAACAATTTTTGTTTTCTTAAGATCAACAGTTAAACGATTGGTGTCAGTATATGTTTCCAACATTTTCAGTTTCCTTGCAACATCAATTTCAGAATGAGCCAGGATAACGAGATCATCAGCATACAGGAGTGTTAGAACATCATTTTTATTATCGATATTTACACCTTGAGCTCATTGAGCATAAAAGTAGTGTTCCAAATCGGCGTAATAGTAAAATGAGCAAATGGATTATTGCTCATAAGTTTGTAATCTCTACTAATAAATCTTCAGCTATAATATTCCATAACAGGAAAAAAGTAAATCAAATACCTCATCTAATTATAAATAATGATATAATACAAATTAGAAATGAAGTCAAATATCCAGGAGTAGTGATCTGTCATAACCTTAACTGATCGAAACAAATAAGCGAAGTAAGGGATAAAGTGCAAAAAGTAATGAATATAATTAGAGCTTTAAGAGGGACGTGGTGGGGTTCCCACCAACTTACTCTTTCAACATTATATAAAAGAATAGTTAGACCACATCTAGATTATGCAGCCATAATGTTCAGACCCTGTACAAAAAAGTTTTCAGCTGAATTAGATAAAATACAGATAATTGTTTTGAAATTAATACTGGGATGTATGAGGTCTACCCCAAGTACCGTAATTTTAGCAGAATCTGGAGAAAACACTCTGGATTATCGTAGGAAATTACAGGCCATTAAATTTCATCTAAAAATAACCACTGATTTGAATAATCCATTACATAACATTTCATCAACATTATTTATTAATTATAGGTCGAAATCAGGCTTTTGGAAATCTAGAGATCCTCCATATTTAATAGCTGCCAAACAAGAAGTAGACTCGATCAGTACAAATTTGTATAAATCTATAATTAAACCTTGTTACCAGATAGAAATTATAGATCAAATCAAGAACATTAATGTCATAAAAGCAAATTATAATAAAGGAGATACATACGAAAATCAACAGTTTTTAAATGATTTTTCTGATATATAGGGTGAATACACATGGATTTATACAGATGGGTCAGTAGATCCCGAAAGTTTTAGGGCAGGCTGTGGAGTTCATGTACCAAGCCTAAAACATAACTTTGCCGCTAGATTGTATAACCATATTCAAATTTGTACAGCAGAAGTAATTGCTGTACAAATGGCAGTAAAACTTATTATGGAAAATAATATTAATAAAGCCATGATTTTTACAGATTCCTTGAGTGCCATTAAAAAAATTTCCCAACATAGATTCAGTAACAATGATTTTATTTCACTGTCGACCAAAAAATTAATATTAGATTGGAAAAATCAATATAATTATGACATTGTAATAGCATGGATTCCAGGACATAAAGGGATAATAGGCAATATAGAAGCAGATAAATTAGCTAACGTAGGGAGAGGTCTAAATATCCCTGTAGAATATAAAATAAATAAATATGAACGTATGCCTTTTTTTAGAAAGTATTATTTCAATGATTGGAACAGGGATTTCTCAGATAAAGGTAAATGGTATATGCAACTTCAGGATAAGTTTCAAAAGGAACCTTGGTTTAAAGATTTTTCTAACTTGAACAGAAGACATCTAACTATTTTAAATAGATTAAGATCAGGACATTGTCCAACTCCACAATATCTACATAAGATTTGGAAACTAGATAATCCATATTGCGAATGTGGTCAATTAGGGACCATTCAACACATTTTTCTAAATTGTCCTATCAATAAAACTATTAAATTTGACTTGTATCTGGAATTAATTAAAGCAGGCTATATAAGTCCTATTTCTATAATAAATATTTTATCTAAGCCCGAATATAACACAATCCAATTATTAATTAAGTTCATTAACCTTTTTGGAATCAGATTGTAATTGCTAAAAATATAAATCTAATCAATTAAAAAGAAAAGTAACTATATATTATGTTAATAAATAAATATCTCTAATATAAGTCCTATTGCTAATTCCAGTTCTCGTGTGAATGTGTAACCTATGTGGTGTTGTTAAAATCCAACATGTCCTACCTGTGAAGATACAAATATCATTAAATAAGAAAGTTTACAGTAAACATAATTATTAAAGTGACGAAATAGGAATAAAAATCTACGAAGCTGGTCGCAATACCGTAAGGTGGAGACCAAAAAAAAATGATAAGGAGAAGAAGAATTATTTAACCAACATTTTAAATAGAAAATAAAAAGAATGTAATCAAATTCTAATTGTCAAAAAATTCCAAAGCAAACTCACAGCAAACTATTCAAAAGTATATTTCGACTGAAGGTCACTGATAGATAACGATAAACAGGTAATTATTTAAATAATGATAATGAGAGAATTGACTAATTTTTAAATATACGAATCCTCAAGCTTTACACTTTTATCGATACAATTAATTTTCAGAAAGTGAGAGATATTTACTATACAGAAACATCAGTTTTATATTATTTGAAAGAAAAGCAGTTAATATAAATTCCCCAAAAAGCAGGAAGAAAACAATTTTTAGATATAAAAATGTTTAACAAAAAAGCAGATATAAACGGATTAAAGTTATAACACGTTGGGCGGCCAATGAAACACTAATTAAGTTGATCACCAATGAAACAGAAGTTGCTCAATTTCGCTGATGAAATTATGATGTTGAATGACGAAAAAAAATTGAGAGTGAATAATGCAGGTTCTTGCCTAACTAACCAATAAATTTGGAGGTAACCTAAGCCAGTTCGCAGGGCCTTGTTATCTTATTAATATAAAGAAAAGAATTTACTTAAGCAAAACTAGTAAGAAAAAATGGAAAAAGTAATTTTAGGGCGCCACTAATCTTCTTTCCTAAAAGAAAATTAGAAAGTAAATCAAATTTAATGCTCAGCTAACTTTTAATCTGTTTAAAAAAAAGAACTTGAAGTTTCTGTATAATAAATAAAACTAATAGAAAAAAAAATGTATATGATTACAGTATTGAAATTAACATTATTTAAAAAAAAGGTTAGTAGCGAATACAACAAAAAAAAACTTAGCACAATAATACAGTTGTTTGAAGATGACGATGATGTAGCTGTCGATGTAGGTACTACGGATTTACTGCAGGAACGGTATTTAGGAAAATTTTCAGCTTAACGGGAACTGTTTATCACACTGTAACTGTGATCCAGAAGCTTGTTAACCACACAGGAACTGTGACCCAGAAAAATTGCTCGTCAAACAAGAACCTATGCCCCAGAAACAGTCAGACTCTCCAGAAACTGTTTTATGTGCAAGGAAACTGTGCTCCAAGAAACTGTTATTCCCAGGAACTGTGCAGTAATCCAGATAGGTACTTAAGGAATATCGGCAGCCTATTAGTTTTTGTTTAAACTTGTGTTGAAATAATTACATGGATTACTGCACAGTTGTTGTATTGTCGACAAACGATAAGAGAAGACCTGCCGGAACCTTTCTCATCCTTATTTAAAGACCGATCAAAATTTTAAATTTCACGGTAAAATACTTCTAGAATATTGACTTTTGGTCTACTAGTTTATTCCACCACAAATCACAAAAGTGAAATAATTTATTGAATATTCAAATGAAATACTATTCCACCAAAAATCAAAATTTTGAAGTGATTATTGCAAATTTTTATTATCTGAAATGTTAACCAACAAAGTCAACGTTCCACAACATTACTACTCCCTCTTCCCAACATAATCCCGCCTCCCTTTCAGCTCAAAATTCTGCACCAAGTGTAGGCGGACAGAGCATTTGACTATCAACCCTCCCAGCTACTGCTTTATCAGCTATTTCATTATTCCTCACATATGTACTCCCTGCAATCGCTCAGATTCCCGCGTACCCATCCCACGGCCCACCGATCACTATAAGGGCATTACTGGACAGTGGAAGTCAAACTTCATTCGTTACGTCAGCATTAGTTAGGAAATTGGGAATCACCCCACATAGACACAATTTACCAATATTGGGCATTTGCCAAAGCACGAAACAAATAAATAGCATGGTGAACATCACTTGTCGATCAAAGTTCTCACAATCACAAACCTTCCATGTGCTGTGGTAGAAAACATAACCTCCCACGTTCTTCAAATAGCAATAGATAAGAAAAAACTTAAAATCCCTTATCACTTGGAAAATTACTTAGCAGATTTCGCCTTTGACACGCCATCAGCAGTTGACATGCTAATCGGCGCTGACATGTTCTATGAATTGCTCCGATATGGACTTCACAAACTCGGAAAAGGTTTACCTAGGCTCCTGAACACTCACTTGGGATGGATAATTTCGGGTAGTGTAGAATCAGATATTGATCATCGTACTACAGCTTTTCACTCTATCTCTCACATGTGCACTAGCACTAACTTACCTCATGGCAACTTATCTCTAGTATCTAGGGACTCACCTCATGGAAACTTATCTCTCGTATCTAAAAACTTATCTTAAAGATCTAGAAACTCATCTTCGGGCAACTTATTCCTAGTATCTAGGAACTTACCTCATGGCAACTTATCGCTAGTATCTGAAAACTTATCTCAAGGATCTAGGAACTCATCTTCAGGCAACTTATCTCTAGTTTACTGGCATTGCTGAGAACCTGCTATCAGTCGGTGAGAACTGTGAAAAGTGGTTTTCCTGTAACAAGGAGGTGAGAGACTAAATATTTTTCTTGAAATATAAGAGTCGTTGAGTGGTAAATTATTTCCAGATTTGCCGACCTTTTAATTTTAATCGGCGTTTTGGTGATATTGGGGCAGCTATCTGTTCATGTTCTGGAGTGGTCGGAGACAGTTGGATTTTCAAGATCCCGACACCCTAGTTATCTGCCTGAGACCACCGCGGGAGAAAATTCCCGAGGCAACGAAATTTTGAGTAATCCACCACCTTGGAGTCAAGATTTCAGCGTGAATGATTTTTTTTTGGAAACATGTTAACTCCATATTTTGGATGTCTCCTGATAAAGATGCTTGGAGTCCAGCAGAATTAAAAAGAGTATGCTAAATAGGGACGGAAGGTCTAAAGCTGTCGTCACGCGTTGGTGAGTTCAGACCAATTTCATAAATAGCCACCGGAGAAGCACACTGGCGTACTTACTATTATATTTTTTTGTTCATACATAATACTATTTTTTTGTAATACAGTGATGTATGTTATTTTCTAATTACCTCAATGATAAAATTCTGTAATTTCAAATTTTGACACTAATCATTAAGTCTCCCAACGTGGGTTGGGCTATCTATCGGGCGCGTCCCCAGGTGGCGGATAGGGGAACGGCCAAGGGACTGCGTCGCCGGCCCCTTGGTCAGTGGCAGAAATAAGTAGGGTGAGGGGAGCTAAACCTCCCCAAAAGCCTTTGCAAAACATGCCACCGCGGACCAGCCTACCCAAGCTAAGGTGTAAGGAATCGTGCTGACAGCTGAATGGCTGCAGGGTGATATGCGGTCACGAACGATCCCCTTGGGGAACCGGGCGGAACCCCATTGTAATTAGCCTTCCTCTGGTAATGCGGGGCTCTGCCAGAGGTGACCAACCCTTCCCTTGCTACTCGTGGGAACACACATGAACAAACAAAAATCAAAAACAAATCCCGAGGCTGGACAGAAGTGCTCACCTCAATCAAAAGCAGTAGCTGGGGATGAACAGAAATGTCCACCCCAAAATACTGCACAGAATGAGGCTGGACATGGAAGATCACCTCGTGATACAACAACACAAAGGCCTAGGCGAAAGCGCATTTGCGGCGCCGAAGCCAAAAGGAGAAAGAGAGCGAAGGAATCAGGGGTGGCAGCAGCTACAAGTGCACCCCCCTCTTCCCCCACTCCACCTCCAACAACAAAGGCACTTCCTGCGGCCGGCGCCAAGAGCTCCGCTTTGAACAAAGGCAAGGAACCGGCTGCCCCTGCAGGAAAGCGCCCTCACTTGAGCACCTCCACGGAGGGGACTCCAAGAAGGCTGAAGAAGCCGCGCAGCGACAGAAATGTCGCCGCGCCTTCCAAAACCTTTTCGGATGCCGCCTTGAGACACCTCAAGGTTGCTATTATAGATGAGACTAACCCGTACGGTAAGGTTACCGCAGAACGGGAAAGACTCATTAAAAATCAACTGCTAGAGGAACTGGACAAGATTATCTTCTCCGCCTCCAGCAGCAACAGCAAAGCGCCCACGTTTAAGTCGTGGACATACTCCGGTGAAATCATCAGAGTGGTCTGCGATGACGACGGGACGCTGGAGTGGCTGAAAAAAGCCACAAAAAATCTAAAGCCGTGGGAGGAGGCATCGCTGGCGATCGTTAGTGTGGATAGGCTCCCTAAGCTGACCAAGGCCTCGCTCTGGATCCCGGAGGACGTCCACAAGACGACATCCGGTGAAAAAGAGAGGGTTCTTGGTCGGCTTAGGGCGCAGAACCCTGATCTGACGGTGGCAAGGTGGTGCACTTTCCACCATGAGGTAAAGGTGAACCCAGAAGGACACCTCTTCGTCTTCGGAATTGGAGACGAGGATATGGCTGTCCTCAAGAAGAAGTCAATGAGGATGAGCTATGCGTTCACCTCATTGACTATTAGGGTAACAAGGAAGGAAGCAGGGGGCACCTCTGAAGACCCGAGGTCCTTGGTAGTCGAGCCACCTAAAGTGGACATTGACCCCAAGGCCACCATGGGTCCCGAAAAGGACGTCGAAACAGTCGATGACCTGACGGAGGAGGCACCCGAAGACAGCGAGGTCGTCTCTCCCCTAGCGGAGGAGCAGATGGACCTCTAAAGAGAATCCAACTCCATGCAACCTACTCATGGGCAAGGACGTTGGAAAAAAGGTGAATATTATACAATGCAACCTCCAACACAAAAAGGCGGCAACGGCAACACTATGTCGCCGCCTTGATGTATTGGAGGATGCAATAGCTTTGATCCAGGAGCCCTGGATAATAAAGACCAAAATTACTGGTTTCAGTAGCCTAACGGGTCAAATTTTCAGCCTACCAAGCAATCAGCAACCTAGGACAGCTATTTACGTCCCAAGGAAATACAGAGTCTCTCCGATGGCACAATTCTGCACCTCAGACCTTACTGCGGTTAAAGTGGAATGTCCAGATGGAAGAGGCAAATATACGGCGTTGGTACTCGCATCGGTGTACTTACCTTCAGATGCAGCCACCCTACCACCGACTAAAGAGATGGAGGTACTAGTGGATCACTGCCTCAACCACAGAGTGGAGCTGATATTGGGTTGCGACTCAAACTCACACCACTTGAGCTGGGGCAGCAAGGATATCAACGCCCGAGGTAAGTCTCTTTATGAATATATAATTAGGAAAGATCTAACAATCTTAAACAGAGGCACGGAGCCGACATTTATTAACGCCCGTAGCCAAACATTAATAGATATTACGCTGGCGACAGCCAAAATATCAAACAAAACTCAGGACTGGCAGGTGTCGGATCATATTTCTATGTCAGACCACCGCTGGCTGACCTATACGGTAAGCCAGGATCTCAGGACCACTGTAAAATCCCGTGACCCGAAGAGGACGGATGTAGCTCTCTACAATCGACTCTTAGAAGGTGCTCTGCGGGAAACAGAGGTCCTGACTCCCAGCAATAATGAGGAACTGGAAAGGTACACAGTATCTATCCAAAACAAAATAGACATTGCCTATAAGGAATCCTGTCCCATGAGGATGGTTCAGACAGGTGGCACAACCAATACCTGGTGGTGCCCTGAACTGGAACACCTCAGAAAGACAGCGAGAACGACCTTTAACAAGGCAAAACGAACAAAACTCAAAGAGGACTGGGAAATGTATAAAGCCAACCTCAAAGAGTTCAAAAAAGTCTGCAGACAAAAGCAAAGAGAAGCCTGGAGAGCCTATTGTGAGGCAGTCGAAGACTTCCCACAAATTTCTAGGCTACAGAAGGCACTCTCAAACGACTACCATAAGAGTATCGGCATCCTGACAAGGGAAAATGGCGACAAGGCCGCCAACCTTCAAGAGAGCGCTGAGATTCTCATGGGAACTCACTTCCCAGGTTCTGTCTTTCCTGGAACGTCAAACTGGACGGAAGTACCAACAACACCCTCACAATACGACTGGCAATCTGCTAGTGCAGTAATTGATGAGGACAAGATAAGGTGGGCCATATCGGGCTTCTCCCCCTTCAAGTCACCAGGACCTGACGGAATAAGACCAGCCCTACTTCAATGGGGAATGGATATTCTTATGCCGCACCTGGTTGGAATTTTCAGAGCCTCTTTAGCTCTGAGGTATATTCCCAGTAAGTGGAGAGAAGTACGAGTGGTATTTATACCCAAACCAGGTAGGATGGACTACACCTTACCAAAAGCATTCCGACCAATTAGTCTCACATCGTTCTTTTTAAAAACAATGGAGAGGTTATGCGAGCGGTATATAAGAGATGAAGTGCTAGTTCACAACCCACTTCATCCAAATCAGCATGCATATACTCCGGGAAGGTCCACTGATTCGGCCCTTCACCAAGTGGTTGGCAGAATCGAAAGATCATTGGACAACAAAGAATCCACCCTGGGTATATTCATAGATATTGAGGGAGCGTTTGATAAAACAACCTTTCCAACAATTACCCAACAACTCAACTCCAGGAATGTACCTCTGGTAGTAGGAGAATGGATACTCAAGATGCTCTCTAGTAGAGCAATAAGTATCAATGTAGAAGACATCACAGTAAGAGGACTGGTCATGAGGGGATGTCCACAAGGAGGAGTCTTATCACCCCTTCTGTGGAACATAGTCCTAGACACCCTGATTAATCACCTCAACAACAATGGATTCTACACAATTGCATACGCAGATGACATAGTTATCTTGCAGACTGGCAAATTTGTGAACACACTGTGCGACAGAGCGCAGGATGGGCTTAAATTAATTGAAAAATGGTGTAAGGAACACTCACTGTCGATCAATCCCAGAAAGACTGAGATGGTCCTTTTCACCAGGAAAAGAAGTTTATCGGGTTTGAAACCTCCCGAAATCTTCAAAAGCAAACTAAACTTTTCGGAAGAGATGAAATACCTTGGTATTACCCTCGACAGGAAACTAACATGGAACTCTCATCTACACAACAGAGCAAAAAGAGCATATGTGGCTTATGAGCAGTGTCGGAGGACAGTGGGACGCACATGGGGTCTGTCACCCCGTGTGGTCACCTGGATCTACACTGCAATAATAAGACCCATGTTAACGTATGGAGCAATTGCATGGGGACCGAAAGTTCTACAAGCAACGGCCATCCAAAAATTATATCAAATACAGCGAATGGCTTGTCTGAACATCACAGGAGCCATGAGAACAACACCAACCGCAGCAATGGAACTAATTACTGGTCTGACCCCTCTGGACCTGCACGTCAAGGAGGTTGCGTTAATGGCCATGGTACGATTGCGCTCGGCTGGTGTAAACCCCGAAGTAGGAGTGGGCCAATTGAGGTTGAGCCTATGGCAGGAAGCGCTCACAGCGCTACCTCTGCTGCAGGCAGCCAACGATGCAATTGAACCCAGGTTTCTGTTTAACAAACCCTACAAAATTCAAATAAAACAACACAGAGCCAGATGCTGCAAATGCAATACGCATTTATACAGATGGTTCAAAAATGAAAGAAGGCTCAGGATGTGGAGTTTACTCGAGAGCACTGAGCCTCAAGATTAAGTGGGGAATGGGAAACAATACCAGCGTGGTTCAAACAGAACTGGCTGGTATCTCAATTGCCACAAAAGAACTAACCAGAAGAGGAATTTCTGGAAAAAACATAACAATCTGCACTGATAGTAGACAAGCCCTATTAGCCTTGAACAGACAACGTGTTATATCGAGGCTAGTACTAGAGTGCCACCAAGATTTAGCTGACGCCTCGGCAGATAACAATATTATCCTGAGGTGGGTTAAAGGGCACGACAGGAGTAAAGGAAATCGCACTGCTGATTCTTTAGCCAGGGACGCCGCTGGACTAAAAATTCTAGGACCCAGTGACACCTACGGCCTAACGACTTCGACAATTGCGGAACTAGCCAAACGTTACACCCATGCTCAATCCCTTAAGAGATGGGATGGAATCAAAGGATGCAGTCTTGCCAAGATCACCCTGGGCGACCCTGGAAAGCTGGCGCCGAAGAAATACTTGGCGATGACCAGGAGAAACCTACGTTTAACAGTAGGATTTCTGACTGGTCACTGTCAACTAAGGAAACACCTCCATACTATGGGGTTAGTGGACACACCTCTATGCAGGATGTGTGAACAGGAAGATGAAACTGTCAGGCATGTCTTATGCGAGTGTCCGGAGTTATCGTCAATAAGAGAGTGTGTGTTCGGTGAGTCTTGGCCTACACCTGCCGATATAAAGGAGATGTCTCCTAGTGATCTGTCCACCTTCCTGAGAAGGACAGGATGGACAATGACCTAGGAGGACAACTCCTCGGGAGGATGTACAATGGGTCACATGTGGCCTAAGTGCTGTGAGCCTACACACTCACCCTCCCCACTCTACAGATACAGAAGTCTCCCAACGAAGAGCAAGTTTGTACTTTAGGTGTTTGATAACCTATTACATTTTTTAGTTAAGTATACAGGGTAGATGCAGTATATATTTTCTTAATCATAATAAACTGTTCACCAACTGTGAACTAAATACAGCTGTATTTAATGGCTTTTAGGGCCGAATTCAGAAACAAATTGCGACTCGTTTGAGAGTGAGTGGAACTCACCCTCAATTTTGGTACTCAAAAACCATGTAGGATAAGTAACTCATGTGAGTAGAGATTGTAGTGCACTAGTTTCTGTTTCGAGCTGTCAACATAGTAATTATTGGATTATTTGAACTAAATTTGACAATTCATATTAATCATTTCCCTTTCGAATATAGATAACCTCAAAAATTATATTAAAAACTTTATCGTCCATTGAGTGAATATAAGCGAACAAAAGAAATATATATATATATATATATATATATATATATATTTGTGAAGGAATTATTTGCCAACTTATGAATAGAGGTAAGGATTGTGGGGATGTTTAATTTATACCTAAATGTCTTTTATTAAAAAATTTTTACAAACACAAAATTCTTCATAATCTCGCATAATTATTGTAAGTATATTTTATAATTAATTTATATGTACGTTTATATTTGACCAATGATTCATTTATAGTTCCTTGAAAATGAATAAAAAATTATTCGAAAGCTCGGAAAATATATTAGAAAGAGTACACTAAGATATTTTATTGCCACATCCCCACAATCCTTACCTCTATATATATATATATAGAACACCAAGTGAAAAATATATTTAACCAAGAGTCGTTACCTGAATATTAAATTGTTCTATATCCCATTTTTGTAGTAACTTCGAGAAAATCACAATCAAAGATGAGTCCTTACAATTCATTAAATAGTATAAATATTTTTTTATTTCTAACGACTATCTGCATTTGTATGAAAATTTACTTCTATTTTAAACCAATAGAATTAACACAACACAAACCATTTTTTCTTAATCTCAAATTTTAATTTTGGAGATAGAACAAACCACAACTTTTACGGCCATTTTAGTGAATTGTTAGGATATAGAACAATATTTATGGATATAGACTGATATATAAGATGTTTAGCCGGTATTTCAGATAGATAAGTATAATAATAACGAAAAATGAAACAAATTTTTATTTATGAATTGAAAAACATGTTAGAATAACATAAAAATTCAAAATAAAAAATAAATTGCACATTGGGTTGGGTTTGGTAACTAATTTGAAAAAACATGTTGCTAAATAAAATACCATTGTAACGCACCATTGGCCGGTACGCCCCTGTCCAACCCGATATTCATCGGGATATAGGCCAGAGAAGGGGAACGAGAGTGGAAGGTCGGTGTGGTGCACGCGCCGAAACACGCGAGTCAGTGAGGATATGTTTTCGATAAATAGTGTCGCCATGTTATGTTTTCACTCCAGTTTTTTCAATATATTTTGTTGATAAACCAAGTAGTTTACTGAACCCTATCCCGTCTCATCGCTACAAGTTAGGGCATACTTGGTTTTTTTCTTTATTTTCAAAGTGAATCTCTTGTTTCACCACTTCACCACGTGGAAACCGGTAAAAAGTGAATTTGCGCGAATTTGTAGTGTGACCTGTGAAATTTTTCTCCTAGTCTGCGGTGTGTGTGTTGGACTGAAAAATTTCAATCGTTTTCACATTAAGTACTGAGTGTTCTTTAATTCTGCTCCCAGCATCGCTGATCTCTCGACAGAATCAACACTCCCGTTCGGTTGTTTCATAACGTGATTTTTGAAGAAAAAAACAGTTATCTACAGTTCCAATTAAAAATCAATCGTGTGGATTCTAAGACTTATACAATCTGGTTCATGTGTAAGTTTAAGAACATCGAAATCAAGTTTTCTGGTAAAATAAAAGTTCCTAGCAACTCAAGTAAAAGTAGGGCTTCAACTACTGTAAGTACAATTTTATTACTGCATGCTACCGTGAGATTTATTCAAGATTACGGACAGACGGAATTATTCGTATTTTTTGCGTTCTACACAAGCTTATCGGACTAACGAAGCTCAACTCTCTAGCATGGATTCTCCTTCGGAAAACGCGAATCAAATCGTGTTAACAAATGAACAATTTCAACAATTAATAGGTTCCTTATCGTTACGTGCTGATAATAATCCGAATTCAAATAATACTCCGTTGCAAACTGGAAATTTTTCAAAGTGTTCATCTCGTTTTAATGGCGCGAGAGACTCCAATGTAAAAGCATTTATTGACGCGATATCAATTTTTTCTACACCCACATGTATATTATCCATTTCCTGTACAGTTTAGAGAATGGAAATGTAGGCCATATCGGTTAACTGAACGTATATGATTTCATATACATCCTAGAACGTATATGAAAACCACCAATCAGCATTCGCGTTTAGTACTCGTCACTCATCTTTTTTTCAATTTAAAGAAACGTCAAAATAACTTGTCAAAAGAAGTCTCTCCCAGAAGCACTGGATCAAGAATATTTGTTTATAAAAATAAACTTGAATGAAATAAACTTTATAAATTAATAACAAATACTAAAAACAGAATAAAATGGGTATTTAAGGGCCTACCGATTGACGTTAGTTCTTATGACAGTAAGAACTACTTCTGAGGTTCGCCTATAATAAATCTCGGTAGCCGAGTGGTCAACACACCAGACTCTCATGCGCTAGACCCGGGTTCGATTCCGAATGAAGAATTTTTTTTTTCAATTGTTAATTTTATTTTAAAATAATTATTCTGCTCAATATTGATAACTACAACAGGCAGACGCTTGAAATATTTAGCAGAATATTCATTCTTATAAATAAAGATACTGTACCCTTCGTGCGGGAGTCCGACGGGCAACATCTATTTATAACAGCATCGCATATTTAAAAAGGGAAACCGTAATGTTATAAAAATTGTACATTTAAGAACTGTACATTTATCACAAAAAATTTGTGAAGACATAAAATTGAATTGGTACTATTATGAATAAAATTGTTGAAAATTTTTAATTTCAAGTGATATTTATTTTACAGTTTATTCAAATGTTTATTTTCTAGATTTTTTCTTGAATAGGTCGTAGAAAAAATATACTGTTCGACTCGTGTGGATTGTCCATATCGCACTCGAACGATTGAGCACTCCGCCTACAGCGTCGTGCTCAAACTTCGTCCTCGTGCGATATGGCCATCATATCCACACTAGTTGCACAAACTACTATATAAAGACTGTCTTCAAATTAGTGACGAACATGCGTTAAAAGGACTTCCGATGTTACTCGATGGTTTTGCCGCGACTTGGTATCAAGGTATTAAAAATACTACAGATACGAGGAACTCAGCATTACATTTATTACGAAGTACCTTCGGACCTCAAAAACCGTCGTATCGTGTTTATCGTGAGTTATTCGCAAACGAACAAGATTCGAAAACGCCAGTTGACATTTTCTGACTATTATTGCGCAACTACGGGTCAATACCTTGTCAGAAGAAATACAGTTAGATATGGTTTATGGACTCTTAAATAACGTGATTCGCGAAAAGATTCCGCGAGAAAAAGTAAAAACTTTCCAAGAGTTACTTTCGCAAAGTCGGCATATCGAACAATCGTTTGAAAGTAAAAACTTTAGCTCATCTGATAATATAAACAAAGAAAGTAAACAACGTAACCTCGATCGAAATCGTTTTTGCAACTATTGTAAAAACCCTGGACACTTGAAAGATGACTGCCGAAAACGTTTGGCTGCTAATTCTCGAAAGCAAGAAACAAAAACAGAGAATAATCATAATATTAATATGAAGGACAAAGTTTTACGTCAGAGTCAATTTCAGTAAAATTCGCAGATGGCAAGGCAAAAAATGAAAATGTTCTTACTACATATTATGTTAACGTAATTTGGAAGGACAGGACCGTCCCTACAAAATTCATAATTTTTCCCAATACTCAAAACAAGACGTTGTTAGGTATTGATTTTTTACAAAATGCCAAATTAGCATTAGACATTCTTAGAAAACAATGGTTTTTCTCCGATAATGCGCATGTTAGGTATTATTTATCTTTTGAATCTGAATCACATCAATTATTAGAAATTTCTAGCTGCGATAATTTACGTGCAGACGAAGGTGTAATGTTGACACCGGATGAAAGGTGTCGCCTCGATAGACTTTTAAAAGAACGTGATGATATCTTCCGTTTGGGGGGAGAGAGATGCTGAACATCATATAGACACAGGAAATCATCAACCTATAGCGTTACCGCCATATCGATTGTCACCAGCTATGAAACCAGATGGTAGTACTAGGCTGTGCGTGGACTATAAACGGTTAAATGCTATAACGACAAGCCCGTCATACCCTTTACCGCGTATGGACGATCTACTCCATGCCGCGAAAACGACATTCTATATGACAACCATAGACTTGCGTATGGGTTATCATCAAGTGCGCGTCGCGGATTGTGATGAAGATAAAACCACTTTCGTGACTCCGTTCGGTACGTATCGTTATCTGCGCATGCCTTTCGGTTTAAAAGGCGCACCCGGAACGTTTCAACGTCTAATGGATCGCTTTCGTCGTGGCCTTGAAGACAAACTTGTGTTAAGTTATCTAGATGTTTTAATAATAATCTCTAGCTCTTTTGATGAACATTTAAATGACTTAAATGCTGTTTTTGAAAGACTTCGTCAATTTAAATTATGTGTTAACCGCGAGAAGTCAGTTTTTATTCGCGAAAAAGTCAAATATCTCGGCCATTTGATTACTCCTTCTGGGATATCCGTAGATCCTGAGAAGACCGCCGCTATCGCTAATCGGTCAGCACCTCGCAATGTAAAAGGCGTTCAATCATTTTTACAAACTGCAAGTTGGTACCGACGTTTTATCAACAACTTTGTAACAATTTCTAAGCCTTCAAGTGACTTGACTAAGAAAACCCATGGAAGTGGACATCTGTACAACAAGATTCGTTTGATTCTTTGAAAAAGCTTCTGTCAACCAATCCTATTTTACAGCAGTGCGATGAGAATAAGCCATTTATCATTCGTACTGACGCCAGTAGTTACGCGTTGGGTGCTGTGCTAATTCAAGGAGAGGGAGAAGGCGAACATGTAGAATATGCGAGTCGACTTCTAATACCAGGCAGAACGCAACTACTCTACTTCTGAGAGAGAAGCTCTAGCCGTTGTATGGGCGTTAGACAAATTCAGAGGATATGTCGAAGGATCTCCTGTAACCGTACAAACCGATCATCAACCTTTACGTTGGCTACTAAATTTAAAATCTCCTACTGGAAGACTTGTTAGATGGGGACTCATGATTCAAGGTTACGATATTAAAATAGATTACTTACCAGGCAAAAGAAATGTAATAGCTGATACCTTATCCAGACCTCCGTGTAATCACGAACAATCTCATGAATGTGAGATCTGCGAAGTTGTAATCGAACTTCCACACAAAAGTGCGTATGAAACAAGACTTGAACAGCTTGAAGATCCCGATCTCGCTAAAATAATTCAGTGTTTTGAAGATCCTACTGGTGAAGAAATCTCCAAATGGGCAGATCGAGGGTATTTGCTCTCCC
Source organism: Galerucella calmariensis (assembly GCA_910591675.1). Taxonomy (NCBI): domain Eukaryota; kingdom Metazoa; phylum Arthropoda; class Insecta; order Coleoptera; family Chrysomelidae; genus Galerucella; species Galerucella calmariensis. The sequence goes on from CAJUYG010002090.1 coordinate 34,545, forward strand.
AAGGTGTCCTTCACAAGTATTCATCCGAACAAGACTCGGAAGAAGCTCAATTGTTTGTACCCACTCAACAGAGGAAGGGGTTACTCAAAGAATATCATGACGCTCCTACTGCAGGCCATTATGGAGCAGAACAAACATTCCAGAGAATAGCAAAGAATTATTATTTTACAGGTATGAGACGCTACATCACAGATTATATCAGTAAATGTACTGATTGTCAACGTTATAAAGCATCTAATCAGAAGCCAGCTGGACTTGTTCAAACTCCAGCGTATGCTCAGAGATTCGTAACCCTCTCAGTTGATCTATTTGGGCCACTACCAGAAGGCACTGATGGCGAAAAATGGATATTAATTGTTGAAGATGTATCCACCAAATGAGTTGAACTCTTTGCCTTACAGAAAGCCACATCAGAAGAATGTGCACGTACTCTAATTGATGAAATTTTTTTTAGGTATGGTCTACCTCGGAAAATCAGAAGCGACAATGGTGTTCAATTCGTTTCTGCAGTGATGCAACAAGTTTGTTTCTCTTTGGATATCAAAGAATCCTTCACACCACTATATTCACCATCGTCTAAAATGGTTGGAAGAAAAAACCGTGACTTGAAGCAGAGATTGACAATACTAGTTAAAAATGACCATTGTGCATGGCCACAAATGTTACCTACTATCAGATTTGCGATGAATAGTGTATGGAGCGAATCAACTGGTGAAACAGCTGCGTTTCTCACATTTGGTACAGAACTCCGTACACCAGACCAAGTTAAACATGATTATAACTTTGTTCCTCAAATCACTCCATATCTGAGAATGATCGCAACAACTTGGAACGAATCGAAAGCAATGCACGAAGCCACTCAAGATAAAAATAAAAGGTTCGCAGACAAAATCAGGCGCGATCTACCATCATTCAAGATAGGGGATATTGTTTGGGTCGAAACTCATACCCAGAGTAACGCAAGCAGATCCATAACTTCGAAATTTCATCCGAAACGAGATGGTCCTTACCGAATCTTTAAAATAATATCCTGCCGCCGGTACGCCCCTGTCCAACCCGATATTGGTCGGGATATAGGCCAGAGAAGGGGAACGAGAGTGGAAGGTGTGGAGCGCGTGCCGAAACACGCGAGTCAGTGAGGATATGTTTTCGATAAATAGAGTCGCCATGTTATGTTTTCACTCCAGTTTTTTCAATATATTTTGTTAATAAACCAAGTAGTTTACTGAACCCTATCCCGTCTCATCGCTACACCATTTTATTATTTTTTCGAAATATTTTTCTTGGTTTTAGGCTTCTGTTTGTTTTTAGATTTATTTGCTTTTTGAGAATAATTATTGTCTCCTTTTTTGTTTTTAGAATTATCCACCTTTTGAGATAAAGCAGTTTCTATTATTCTAGATACCTCTTGGTTTTCGGTCATATTAGTAATTTCAAAAATAACTTGTTGCTGTGTTATTATTATAGTTTGTTGGAGTATCTTCCAATACCAATTATGTCTAAGTGTGCTAAAAAGAGTACGGTTAAAATTTGTGTTGGCGAAAAAAATTACCTGTGTATGAGGTTGGAAACCTGACAGAAGGATTATATCAAATTTTAAATTCAATTCCATGTTTATTTTGGACAAATTTGAACAAGTTACTAATTGAACAACCTGTATATTTTAAATTTAAGTGGACGACGTGGCATTTAAAATAAAAATTATCATGTTAAATATTTTTCACATTAAAATAACATGCTGAAAAATACTGAGTTTATCGAAACATTTATGATACGAATATATTACAATATTCTACCTACTTACAATAATGTTAATTATTTACTCAAAATTAGTCAATATTCCTGAAATTAATGATATTAGAATCATGTAACAAGCAAGCGTTGCGCTCATTGTTGATTTATTTCGCGAACTGTCAATTTTGACGCGTTCACTTCAGTTTGGTATAATTGTATCGACATGAGTTCCGACTATGAAAGTGATATAGAGTGATATATAGCTTGCTGCAAATAGCGCAATACAAACCCTAGTACCCGCTAAATACCGCAATAGATACGAAAAAGAATATAAGCGATTCAAAGACTGGTGCATTCTGCAAATTGTCAACTTTGACACGTTCATTTCAATTAATTTTACTTAACCGCACTAGAGCGGTAAAGTATCTCATTACGAAACTCATGTAATGATAATAAAAAAAATATAATAAATGAAGTTTTCTCTGGCGAAAGATCAGACCTGTTCTTAAATGATGAAAATCCAGAACGAATAACACATCTTTAGAAGCCAACATTGTCGTAATTAACAAACGTTGAAATTATTGACCTCTGTTCAGATATGGTAAATGTTACTGTATATACATGCAGCTTTGGTCTCAATAAATTAGATGTCGCACTGCTATTACAACAGTGTATCAACTCAAAATTAGGCTATTTTCAGAAATCACAGAAAACTGATTACTCGCTTGTTGTTGTTAAGGTGTTTCTGTATTTATGGATTGTTTCAAAGATTACAGGTTATCAAGAAATTTTCAATTTTTGAGTTAATACTGTATAGTCCGAGCAACTTTTTAAAAATGATGAATTATTTTTAGTTGTGTAGTTATAAGTGAAATATTTTGACCCACAATTCACTTGGATTTGTTTTTGTATGATTTCGGTAAATTTTTTGAGCTGTTGAATAATTTTACATTATAGCACATTATTATTTTAGGCTTAGGATGTAAATAAAGCCATATAATAAAGACAATTAATGTATTTATCAAATAAAATAACTAAAAACTTAGTTACTTATACAATATTTAAAAACGATATTCAAAAACGTGACACAAACATGCTGGACTTATTTAAATGAAGAAATAACAAAATATACCTTCTTAAACAATACCAAAACAAGAAAAAAGTACTCAAATCTTTCATATCTGTTTTTTTATTTTGAGTTAGAGGTATCTTGCTTGTGTATGCTGGTGTCGAACCAATAGAAAATGACATCGATTGGTTTCCAGACCGTCGCGAATTGAGCACAAAAACTTGGAGACAATTTTCATCTTTATAAGAATTCTTATAGAAAAATGTGACGGGATGTTCTTTTTCAACACGAAGTATCTTAATATCATGCCATTTCACTTGGTTTCTTTCCTCGTTCACATTAAAATTACTACCCCACTGTTCTTGAAGTAGTTTAAGATCAAACAAATTTATCGTGGGTCATGTTAATAACTTTTTAAGTTTGCCCGGACTTTTAAGCTATCTAAATTTAAGGTGGCATATTGATGCGGGACATGGATAGGTCCAGATCAACTGGAGCTGCTTGCAGAAGGACTACTTCGCTGTCTCGTGGCTGCACTCTGCAGTAAACTGAAAACTCATGTTGACCCAATAATGAAATGAGGGTCGCAGTCCGAATAGTCAAAATCACTCTGATCACTGTGCTGAGGTAAAATGTAATATTTTCTTTGGTTGGATTCAATATTTTGTTCGTTAATGTTGTTTTCCTTGTCCTTCTCATCGATGGACGTAGTTTTGGTCGCCATATTATTTACCAGAAGCCGCCCACCGCTCATACTACAAATAAAATGTATTTATGAAGTGAACCAAAAATTTCTTGTCACCTTTAATGTAGTAACTCAAAATTATTTTTTAAATCATAGAGGAATATTTTTATTTTGACTTTAACCCAACAGTTTGAACGTGTGATTTTAAATACTATTAGTAAGGAAAATATTTTTTTGAAATTTTAATAAATTACCACGAAAAACTAGTAAACAGAAATTCTTCAACAAAACTGTATTAACTCAAAAACTAGTTACTAAACCAACAAGAAGGTCGTTAGTTAAAATATTACTTGAAATCGATGTTTTGTTAATGAACAATAGTGTAACAACTCGAAATATACTTGGGTTTGAATCAACAATAATGTATTAGTAGTAAATAATACTTAAATTTTCACATACCTGATCAGTCAATACCGTTGCAATTCAAAATAATCCAGTCTAAACGCAGAGCGACATGCGCTCACCACTCGAATTTCAGCCCTAACTAAAGATGCATTGTTGTACGGGGGGGGGGGGGGGGAAACAGTCAGTCAACTATCATGAGTGACTTATAACGCCATTTTTTGGTTGTTTCTTGGACTTTTCAAACGACGGTTTTATTGACGCGTAGGGAATTAAATTTTACGTTTGAAAAATGAGTTATCTCATATTTATCCTATTTTGAGTTGATGCAGTCTTGTAACAGCAGTGCGATATATATTTCAAGGAGAAAAATAATACGAGGAATCTGAGAAACTACAATATTCAAAATAGCTTTTCTAACCGGGAAACACTTTACTCTAGGTTGAATCCAATACCAAACGCTGATGAGAAAATTTTTGATATGAATAAAGAGGACATACCAGTTTCTAGTAACGCAATATTTGATGTGGAACTCTTTGATTTGGTAAGTTATTATTGAAATTACAGTTGAACATTTTTAGTACGGTAATTTCCATGTTTGCCTGTGGTTTCATCTATTTGGGTGTCTGTTATATTTTATTTATAGGATGCTGATGACGGATCAAATGTAGCATGTGGCCTGGATCAAGATGATTCTGATAAAGATCCTGACTGGCACCAGAAGAGGATGACTCAAACAGACTAGCGATAATAATTGAAACTTATGGTTCAAGCAACTCGGAGGCTTCCAATGGTTTGTTTTTAGATTTTAAAAATTGTAAAAATATGATAATAACACGTAATTTCTCACAATTTTTAATTAATTTCAGATATTTCACAATACGACACAAAATATATTATCCCTGAAACCGAAAACAAGGGTTCAGATAGTTCTGAAGAGCTCGATAATGGTGCTCATGTAATAAAAACTACCAGCAGGAAAAGAAAGAGAGGTGTCAGGAAACGTGAAGAGTGCTAGGGATCCCACATTTCTCAGGATGTAAGGTAGGTTCAAAAATTAGGCACTGGATACATTGAATTATAATTAAAACTCATTCACATTTTAACATACAACGGTTTTACATAACAATCAAGTGTTCGGTAGACCGCCAAGGCGCTACCACTCTCAACGGTCCTGCTCCCTTGACGTTCGAGAGCTGAATGACTCTCAATGTTCACTGTTTGCGCAAGACCGCTCCAGCCCCGCACTGCACCATACCGCACGTCCACAGTTATGATCTTTACATTACCCCCTACTTAAATATAGATTATAAAATAACGGCATCTAAGTACCAACCAAAAAAAAAACGAGATTTTTGAAATAAACATATACATATAAATAAACAATAAACAGGAGTTTTGTATAGCTTTAAATTCACCACATTATGTTTTGCAATTTACTTGCCATTTTCGCCCCCAATCACATAAGAGTTCGGTCCAGCCTGCCGGAGTACCGTGAAGGGACCTTCATAAATTAAAAAGAATTTACGGATTGTTTGATCCACTGCTGAAGACTGCGCATGCGCCCTCACTAATACGCGATCTCCCTCCTTAAATTCTACTGGACTAATATTCGAATTTACCTTAGAAGCCCGCCGTTCCGCCTTGGTTCGTAGTCGTTCATGGGCTAAAACCCAAATTTTTTCCAAAGTCATACCTGAGTAAGTCAAACGATCTGTCTCGTCTTCCGGAAAATTGAGTATTTTTTCAATGGGATTCGGAATTGACTTCCCGGTTTGCGAAAAAGTTGCTGTGAAGCCTGTGCTGTCATTAACGACATTATTTAATAATTAACTACGCATGCCCACTCGGTATGCTTTTCGTGGCAATATGCTCTCAACAGACGACCCACCTCTCTGTTATAACGTTCCGTTATGTTCCCTTGCAGAAAATACACAGATGTGGTTTTAACTTCAATACCGTGACCGCTTTTTCCATAGTTAAGACGTAAACTTAAAATACACAGAGGTTTCTGTACTTTCGGCACACAATCCTTCATTATTTTGTTCAAGATTAAGATAGTTTTTGCGCG